>JBBBDQ010000364.1:0-155000 GCA_037127315.1 Ascarosepion bandense
AGGAGAGAAGACAGTGGACAACCCTGTCGGACCGACCTAGACAGCGCGAAAGCGCCCGACAGCTTCCCGTTCACCTGTACCACAGCCCGGGGGGAGCGATACAGAAGGCTAATCCAGCGGCTGAAGTCGGGTTTGAATCCGGCGGCCTGCAGGACAGCAGCCAGGTAGCCATGGTCAATCCTATCAAATGCCTTGGACTGATCTAAATTGATCAGCGCGGCCTCATCGTCGTCTTCTACACCCTCTATGATCGTGCGAATCAAGTGCAGGTTGCTCTGAATTGTTCTCCCCTTCACAGAACAAGTCTGATCCGGTTCCAACAGAGACTCGGCAACTAGCTGCAAGCGATTCGTCAGGATCTTGGCCAAAATCTTTAACTCTGTGTTTAGCAGAGTTATGGGCCTGTAATCGTCTAGTTCCCTCCCAACCTTCTTGCCTTTTCTCAACAGCGTGATCACGCCCCTGGTGATCCGACCGGGGATGGACCCCTGCCGAAACCAGTGGTTGAACACGACTGCCAAGAGCGGGACAAAAAGGTGCGACATCCTCAAGTACAATTCATAGGGCAAACCATCCAAACCCGGCGACTTGCCACTGCCGACCTTCTTCAAAGCCACGTAGATTTCGTCCTCCGTAATCTCCCCTTCGCAGCTAGCCGCTTCAGCCGGCAAAAGCCGGGGAAAGTCAGCCAAATAGCTGCGAAAGTCCTCGTCACGGAGACCAGGCTCCTTGGTAAATCGGTGTTCGAAATGCTGCCGGAACGCCTCGCACATGTCGTCGGTCGACCTAAGGAGATGTCCCTCCGGGTCGCGTACCTCTCGAATGTACCGGTCGCCGGCTCGGCGAATTTCTTCCTTGCGCAGTTCCGCGCCCATTTTCACAGCTTCGGAAGACATCTTGCTTAACTTAGCCCTAATTACCTGACCCATGTAGCGCCCGCTAGTCGAACGCTCCAGGGCCTCCCTGGCTAAGGCTATCTCTAGGGAATCCCCACCAGCCTCCGCCCGGGCGAAATTAGCTCTAAGTGTCTTTGCCTCCGCAGCCTTATCTAGGTTGAGCCGTTGGCTATATTTGGTGGCGAAAGACCTAATGGAGTCCTTAAGACTAACCCACCACTTACTCCCAATGACTCGCCCAATTAACGCCCGCTGAACTAGTTTTGTCAGCTGGTCACGAAAGTCCCGCCTGTCCAGTAAGGACTGATTGAACTTCCAATAACCAGCCAACCTAGGCCTAAAATCTAACACCACACGGGCACAAACGAGTTTGTGGTCCGTGTAGCCTAACCAGTGGAACGTTGGACATTCTAAGAAGTCTATGTCGGCTTCTCTCACTAACACCCTATCCAGGTACGCTGATACCCGGGTAGAGGGCCAACTACGCGTCCACGTCCACATGCTCCCTTCCGGATGATCGACCCGGTATCTGTCGACGAGACCAAAATCGCCGACAAGATTGACCAGGCTACGATCACCACTCCACCCGCTAGCGCCCCTCCCTCTATCCCATTTGGGGGTTAGGATGGCATTCCAGTCCCCAACTAAGATTAGCCGTGTTGAATGCACCATGAAGGGCTCCAACAGCCGAAAGAAAGAGACACGCTCACCTTGAACATTGGGCGCATAAACCGCAATCAGCCGGAACGACTTGCTTTTCACTGCAATATCGGCCACGATCAGCCGGCCCTCGGCACCGACATGGACAAGGTCAACCCTCGCGTCCAGGGTACGCTTAACCAGCAAAGAAACACCTCTGGCCCGCCGGCTCCCATATGCTGAATAAACGACAAAGTCGCTAGACAGCACACACGAGTCGACTTCGCAAACAAAGTGAGTCTCTTGGATCGCGGCCACATCCACGCCGTACGACAAGAGGTCACGAAGCAGGCGAGCCGCCTTGCCCCGATCCCTCAGGCCATACGCATTCAAACTGGCTATCTTGATAGACATTTCTTAGGCCTGAAAAAAGAGAAACAGAAAAAACATGCAACAACGGCTCTAATCACATACGGGGAAAAAATCTCTGGTGGATGGGACCCCGACGGACTGTCCTAGGGACCCTGTACCTATATCGGACGTAATTCGTCCGTCTAGGACAATACCGCCGACGTCCGTTGGATAAATTAATTTTACCACCCTATATAAGCAGGGGTGGAGTAATACGGGGAACCTCCCCGAACAATTTTTAGCCATTTTCCTCAATTCAGGTGACTGTTCTTTGACCATGTTAAGTTTTGGATACTGCTTCTGGACCTCTGCGATATGGTCCCAGACCCGCAGGTTCCCCCCGGTATTTCTTACCAGGGTGATGACACCCGGGGCCTGGGCAAAGTTCCTCGGGTCTTCCGTAGAGAGACCCTTCACAGAGGTCAATTTTAAAAGAGGCTTCAGTAGCCTTCGTCGCTGCGAAGACCACTCCTCTGAAATGTTGTCCTGTACTTTCATCAGGGCGTCCCCGCGAGGGAGGGCACTTTTTTTCTTAGCCCTAGAGGGAGTGGGAGTAGGAGAAGGGGAGGGAGTGGGAGTTGAAGCGCTAGATTTAGCCAGGGGGGTCAGTTTAAAAACTGGGGACTGGGAAGCTTTAAGCGGGGAAGCGGGAAGGCTTCTTGCCTTGTCCGCATAAGTCTTTCTCACGGGGGACACCGGTAGAGACGAGCATTTCTCTTTGTGCACTTTTCTCTCTCTGCTCCTGCTTCTCCGCTGAGACTTTGGGCTGTCGCGTTCTTCCTCCGCTTCCTCGTCTCTCCCACGTTTGAGAGACGCTGCCCTTTCCACCTCCATCTCCATACTAGGCGAGGGGCTCTTTTCCTTTTGGGAACCCCTTTCCGGTTGGACTGGAGACCTCTTCACCGGGGTCTCCTTCACCGGGGTCTCCTTCATCTTAGCCGGCGTTTTGGCAGGTGGCGGCACCTTCGCCGGGGATGGTGTTTTATTCTTCTTCCTGCCTACCACCTGCCACTCGCCGTCCTTGTTGGCAGCTGGAGCCGGTGCTGGTGAAGCCGTCTTTGTTTTTGCTTGCTCCTGCGGTAGTTGCTTGGCTGATTGGGCCTTTGGGGCAGGATTCTTGGTGGGGCAGGTCTTTGCTACATGTTCCGCCGCCCCGCAGACCCAACAGCACGGCTTCCTGCCCTCTACAATAATAAATATCACGCGACCCCTGCAGGTGAGGATGTTAGGAATTTTTTCGATATTCTCCTTCGAAATGGTCAACTGCAGGGTCATGTCGCCTGTTAAAATTCCGGCCTTGGACCGCAGCGAGGAAACACAGGCCACCTTTCCATAATTGGCGAAAAAGGCACCTATGTGGTCCTCTGCAATGTCCATGGGGACGCCATGCAGGGTAACCTTGATCTTCCTGGTCCCCATATATTCAGTGTGGAGTTGTAGCGTTTTAGTCTCCAGGACAACTCCAATTAATCTTTTGGCTTCCTCTGCTGAAGCCAGCAGGACGTCCCACATGGCATTGCTCTTCCTCGCCACGGCCCTCGCATTCAACTTCAGAGCTGCAATTGCCTCCTCAAATGCGTCTCTAGTTATTCCTACCATCTTATGAGACTTGATGTCTTTAGTTATCAGCGTAATAATACGCACTTCTATTTTAGCTAGTTCTTCCGGAACAGAGACCAGCTCAGTTCCTTTAATGTACTGAGCGTACTTGACCTTCATTTCGTCATAGAACTCTTCTCCCTTCATTATCATCTTTCCCCCTGACCATCCAGAGGTCGAGGGTTTAGGTGATCCCGGTCCTGGTAGCACAGTTACTGATGCTGGTAAACCAGCTGCTGGAACTGAAGGGGGATTAATCCGCGGCGGTAATGCCCAATCCCCCTCCTTTCCTCCCACCGAGGCCGTGGTGGGAGGAACTACTTCCCCAGGCCCTTCCGAGGCCATGCCTCCCAAGAGGCCGAACCACGGACGCTTGTCTTCCGGCGTTTCGCGTTTTACCGCTACTTTTGCGCGGGCCTGAGCAATAAACTTAGGCTGGAACACAATTGTCCAGGAAACAAAGCAATAGTAAGTATCACTCAGGAACAGATACTACACTTTGATCCTCTGCCATTTACCACACAACACAAGATTGGGAGGAAATGGCTAGTTTTATTTATCTTTATTTTACAAAAGATTATGGCACAAGGCCGAAAAATGGGAGGGGGAACAAAACTTGGGGTGGTCTTCAGTACTCTATCTTATACCTAGCTAATCAGATTCACGACCCATACATACGTTACAATTTTCTCAATCACCATAAGAATTTGTCCATCAACACTCATCCATATCATACACCAAAATACCGCAAAAACCATACCAGGGACCTACAAAACGCCCCAAATGTACATAAAAATTTATGACTATTTACAAATATAATACAAAAATAGATTTAAAAATTTATACATGAAATGACATGATGGGAAGGGGGTATGAAGAAACAAAAAACCCCAAAACCCAAAAACAATAATTCAAATGAAAACATATACATAGTGTTAGTAAGACCCAAACACACCCTCATAATTAAAGAGGCCACTGTATTCTGCCTTAAAAGGCAAAATCAAGTAGCTCTCTTTCTACAGGGGAATGGAGAAGCAGGTTAAAATAAATTGGACTGGGGAATATATAAGGCTGACCCAGCCGAGAGTAAAACGGGACAAAATAACGATGGACAAAGGGGATCTCGAACTGGATCATAACAAAAGTGTTGGAGCCGGGAACAGGCTAGGACAACCCATACACTCACATTAACTAGGTACACAAAAGAATATCTACCTTAACCACGGGAAGGGTTCCAAAGGAATCCCCCCCGATGTGATTAGCAGATCTAAAAAAGAAAATCAAGGCTAGCCCCGGTCACACGAACCAGGCTCGCTGCATGTATCCACCTTTCGCAAAAGTCTGTCGGGTGCAGCCGTTTCCGTTCAGTTCTAATCTTCATTTTGAGCTGGTGCTCAAAATATCGGATTAGATCCTGATCCGAAAGACGACCGCCCCGCAAGACTTCCTCCAGTCGCGTCGTCCATATCACCATTCTAGCCGAAGCCAGCAGCGTCAGAAACACCATCCGCTTCACTCCAGAGTACGGGGGCAACACATTGTCCACAGCGTATGCGCGATCAATGAGCACGAGCTCCCGCGGCGCGATACGAGCAGTCAACTCGCCGACACGCGCCCACAACGGGCGAACGCGCGAACAATGGAAGAAGGCGTGCGCAGACGTCTCCTTGATTCCAAGGTTGCAACGTTCACAATCTGGCAAATCCGCCAGGCCCATTGCGAAACGCTTGTCATTGAGAGACAAACCATTCCGAGCCAATCGCCAGGTCAGAGAAAACTCAGAGTTGCTGAGCCAATCTGCACCTGGCGCCCAAGACCAATGAGAGCGGTACTCCACTCTCGACATGCCGAGCTTACTCCACAGCTTATCCTTCACGGCACCCTCCACTAATCCCCGATAGAAGATTTTCCTAGGCTGTGAAAGGTCACTGGACCGTGGAATGGCCTGTAAAGCCGCCAGACATTCGAGGAGGAATTTCGGTCGCACCCAAGGCCTGACGGTCAGCCATAGGGTCGGGGGCGTGATGGTAAGGCAAGGGAACATGTCCCTCACTACCCCCGCAAGCAACCGATCTTCCTCTAACGCGCGCCTGAGGAATGCCAACCTTGAAGCGAGCACGTGGCTCCTCAAGTGTGGCATCCCCAGACCCCCTTGACACGGACGGAGGCAACAGACTCCTTTGTCGACCATGTGTTTGCGTCCTCTCCAAAGACAGGAGAATAGCAAACGCTCGAGCGCCTTCTCATGATCGTCACAAAGGGGAAGTACTGACAGCCGGTAAAGGATCATGGGAAAGAGGTATGTGTTACACACCTCCGCCAAGCCCTTCACGGAGAGACCCCGTCGACGCCAAATCTTGACCGACGCGCCGACCTTTGCCAGTACTTCTGACCAGTTTTTCTCCAGCTGTAAGTCCGGACCGAACCAAACTCCGAGGAGCTTGACCGGCCCGTCCGTCCAGCTGAAGGGCCCCGGGAGGGAAACTCCCTTCCAGGCACCTAACCGCAAGCCGGATGACTTGTCGCAGTTAATTCTGGCCCCTGTCACCTTCTCGTACCGTACAAGCGCCTGGTGTACCGCCTCTATGTCCCTGCGGGAGGACACAAAGGTCGTTACGTCATCGGCGTACGCAGAAACCCTGGCTCGAGCTCCGCCAGGGACTTCAATTCCACGCAGGACCGGACTGCCCGTCTCGTCCCTTAGCCGGCGAAGGAGGGGCTCCAACGCCAAGACATAAAGGAGAGAAGACAGTGGACAACCCTGTCGGACCGACCTAGACAGCGCGAAAGCGCCCGACAGCTTCCCGTTCACCTGTACCACAGCCCGGGGGGAGCGATACAGAAGGCTAATCCAGCGGCTGAAGTCGGGTTTGAATCCGGCGGCCTGCAGGACAGCAGCCAGGTAGCCATGGTCAATCCTATCAAATGCCTTGGACTGATCTAAATTGATCAGCGCGGCCTCATCGTCGTCTTCTACACCCTCTATGATCGTGCGAATCAAGTGCAGGTTGCTCTGAATTGTTCTCCCCTTCACAGAACAAGTCTGATCCGGTTCCAACAGAGACTCGGCAACTAGCTGCAAGCGATTCGTCAGGATCTTGGCCAAAATCTTTAACTCTGTGTTTAGCAGAGTTATGGGCCTGTAATCATCTAGTTCCCTCCCAACCTTCTTGCCTTTTCTCAACAGCGTGATCACGCCCCTGGTGATCCGACCGGGGATGGACCCCTGCCGAAACCAGTGGTTGAACACGACAGCCAAGAGCGGGACAAAAAGGTGCGACATCCTCAAGTACAATTCATAGGGCAAACCATCCAAACCTGGCGACTTGCCACTGCCGACCTTCTTCAAAGCCACGTAGATTTCGTCCTCCGTAATCTCCCTTCGCAGCTAGCCGCTTCAGCCGGCAAAAGCCGGGGAAAGTCAGCCAAATAGCTGCGAAAGTCCTCGTCACGGAGACCAGGCTCCTTGGTAAATCGGTGTTCGAAATGCCTGCCGGAACGCCTCGCACATGTCGTCGGTCGACCTAAGGAGATGTCCCTCCGGGTCGCGTACCTCTCGAATGTACCGGTCGCCGGCTCGGCGAATTTCTTCCTTGCGCAGTTCCGCGCCCATTTTCACAGCTTCGGAAGACATCTTGCTTAACTTAGCCCTAATTACCTGGCCCATGTAGCGCCCGCCCTAGTCGAACGCTCCAGGGCCTCCCTGGCTAAGGCTATTTCTAGGGAATCCCCACCAGCCTCCGCCCGGGCGAAATTAGCTCTAAGTGTCTTTGCCTCCGCAGCCTTATCTAGGTTGAGCCGCTGGCTATATTTGGTGGCGAAAGACCTAATGGAGTCCTTAAGACTAACCCACCACTTACTCCCAATGACTCGCCCAATTAACGCCCGCTGAACTAGTTTTGTCAGCTGGTCACGAAAGTCCCGCCTGTCCAGTAAGGACTGATTGAACTTCCAATAACCAGCCAACCTAGGCCTAAAATCTAACACCACACGGGCACAAACGAGTTTGTGGTCCGTGTAGCCTAACCAGTGGAACGTTGGACATTCTAAGAAGTCTATGTCGGCTTCTCTCACTAACACCCTATCCAGGTACGCTGATACCCGGGTAGAAGGGCCAACTACGCGTCCACGTCCACATGCTCCCTTCCGGATGATCGACCCGGTATCTATCGACGAGACCAAAATCGCCGACAAGATTGACCAGGCTACGATCACCACTCCACCCGCTAGCGCCCCTCCCTCTATCCCATTTGGGGGTTAGGATGGCATTCCAGTCCCCAACTAAGATTAGCCGTGTTGAATGCACCATGAAGGGCTCCAACAGCCGAAAGAAAGAGACACGCTCACCTTGAACATTGGGCGCATAAACCGCAATCAGCCGGAACGACTTGCTTTTCACTGCAATATCGGCCACGATCAGCCGGCCCTCGGCACCGACATGGACAAGGTCAACCCTCGCGTCCAGGGTACGCTTAACCAGCAAAGAAACACCTCTGGCCCGCCGGCTCCCATATGCTGAATAAACGACAAAGTCGTCATCCAGCACACACGAGTCGACTTCGCAAACAAAGTGAGTCTCTTGGATCGCGGCCACATCCACGCCGTACGACAAGAGGTCACGAAGCAGGCGAGCCGCCTTGCCCCGATCCCTCAGGCCATACGCATTCAAACTGGCTATCTTGATAGACATTTCTTAGGCCTGAAAAAGAGAAAACAGAAAAAACATGCAACAACGGCTCTAATCACATACGGGGAAAAAATCTCTGGTGGATGGGACCCCGACGGACTGTCCTAGGGACCCTGTACCTATATCGGACGTAATCCGTCCGTCTAGGACAATCCCGCCGACGTCCGTTGGATAAATAAGTTTTACCACCCTATATAAGCAGGGGTGGAGCAATACGGGGAGCCTCCCCGAACAATTCTTAGCCATTTTTCTTAAATCGGGTGTGTTTTCTTTTACCATTGTTAGCTGCGAGAAATGTTTTTGCGCCTCTGCAATATGGTCCCAGACCCGCAGGTTCCCACCGGTGTTTCTTACCAGGGTGATGACGCCTGGGGCCTGGGCAAAGTTCCTCGGGTCTTCCGTGGAGAGACCCTTTACCGAGGTCAAGTTTAGCAGAGGCTTGAGCAGCCTTCTTCTGTGGGAAGACCACTCCTTCCTGCGATGTTGTCCTTGATCTTCAACAGGGCATCCCCTCGAGGGAGGGCATTTTTTTTCTTAGCCCGAGAGGGAGTGGGAGTAGGAGAAGGGGAGGGAGTGGGAGTTGATGTGCTAGATTTAGCCAGGGGGGTCAGTTTAAAGACAGGGGACTGGGTAGCTTTAAGCGGGGACGAGGGGAGACTTCTAGCCTTTTGGGCATAGGAACTCCTTACGGGGGAGACCGGCAGTGAGGAACATTTGTCTACTTCCTTCCTCCTCTCAACACTCCTGCTTTTGCGTCGACTTTTTGGGTTGTCGCATTCTTCCTCTTCGTCCCTCCCTCTCTTCAGGGAGGCCGCTCTCTCCACCTCCATTAAATGTTCTTCTGTGGGGGAAGGACTTCTCGCCTTCCTTCTCTTTGGGAGGAGACTTCTTTTTGGGCGCCTCCTTTGCTGTTACGGGCGCCTCCTTAGCTGTTACGGGCGACATGCCAGGTGGCAGCACTTTTGCCGGAGACGGCGTTTTCGCCTTTTTGCGGCTCACCACCTGCCACTCGCCCTCCTTGCTCACAACTGGCGCCTGTGTGGGTGTTACCGTCTTTGCTCCCTCCTTCTCCACAAGCTGCTGTTTCACTGGTTGAGCTGGTTGGGCCATTGGGGCCGGGTTCTTGGTCGGACACGCCTTAGCGACGTGCTCCGCGGCCCCGCAGACCCAACAGCATGGCTTCCTCCCTTCGACGATGATAAAAATCCTCCGTCCCCTGCAGGTGAGGATATTGGGGATTTTCCCGATATTTTCCTTGGACGCCGTCACCTGCAGGGTCATATCGCCAGTTAAAATGCCAGCTTTAGACCGCAGCGAGGAGACAGAGGCCACCTTTCCGAAAGCAGCGAAAAAGGCGCCAACGTGGTCTTCGTCAATTTCCATGGGGACGCCATGCAGTGTGACCTTCACCTTTCGGGCACCCATGTACTCGGTACTGAACTGAAGCGTTTTAGTTTCCAGTACCGCATTGACCAAGCGCTTCGCCTCGTCAACCGTGCCCAGCAGGACGTCCCACATGGAATTGCCCCTCCTCGCCACGGCCCTGGCTCTAATATTTAAAGCTTTCAATGCTTCTTCGAAAACGTCCCTCGAGACTCCCACCAACTTGTGCGTTTTGCTATCCTTAGCAAACAAGGTGATGATTCTCGTCTCGATTTCCGCTAGTTGTTCCGGCACAGAGACCAGCTCTGTGCCCTTAATATAATCCGCATATTTAGCTCGCATTTCTTCGTAATATTTCTCATCCTTGCTTGCCATTATGCTGGTCGTCTTAATCCCCCTGTCCACCCCGAAGTGGAAGGTATGGGGGATCCTGGAGCTGAAGGGGGATTGATCCGAGGCGGTAATGCCCAATCCCCCTCCTTTCCTCCCACCGAGGCCGTGGTGGGAGGACCGACTTCTTCCGGCCTATTACAGGCCATTGCCACCAAAGTGGCCGAACACCGGGTAGTTGCAATCCGGTGTTTCGCGTTGTTTAGACGCTACTTTGCGCTGGCCCGAGCAATAAACTCAGGCTGGAATGCAACAAACCCAAAAACCAAATTGATAGCTAATATCACGGTGGAACAAAAGCTTCGCTCTGGTTTTTTTGCCATTTAAACCACACAAACAAAAAGTCTGGGAGGGGATGGCTAGTTTTATTTATCTTTATTTTACAAAAGATTATGGCACAAGGCCGAAAAATGGGAGGGGGAACAAAACTTGGGGTGGTCTTCAGTACTCTATCTTATACCTAGCTAATCAGATTCACGACCCATACATACGTTACAATTTTCTCAATTCACCATAAGAATTTGTCCATCAACACTCATCCATATCATACACCAAAATACCGCAAAAACCATACCAGGGACCTACAAAACGCCCCAAATGTACATAAAAATTTATGACTATTTACAAATATAATACAAAAATAGACTTAAAAATTTATACATGAAATGACATGATGGGAAGGGGGTATGAAGAAACAAAAAACCCCAAAACCCAAAAACAATAATTCAAATGAAAACATATACATAGTGTTAGTAAGACCCAAACACACCCTCATAATTAAAGAGGCCACTGTATTCTGCCTTAAAAGGCAAAATCAAGTAGCTCTCTTTCTACAGGGGAATGGAGAAGCAGGTTAAAATAAATTGGACTGGGGAATATATAAGGCTGACCCAGCCGAGAGTAAAACGGGACAAAATAACGATGGACAAAGGGGAATCTCGAACTGGATCATAACAAAAGTATTGGAGCCGGGAACAGGCTAGGACAACCCATACACTCACATTAACTAGGTACACAAAAGAATATCTACCTTAACCACGGGAAGGGTTCCAAAGGAATCCCCCCCGATGTGATTAGCAGATCTAAAAAAGAAAATCAAGGCTAGCCCCGGTCACACGAACCAGGCTCGCCTGCATGTATCCACCTTTCGCAAAAGTCTGTCGGGTGCAGCCGTTTCCGTTCAGTTCTAATCTTCATTTTGAGCTGGTGCTCAAAATATCGGATTAGATCCTGATCCGAAAGACGGCCGCCCCGCAAGACTTCCTCCAGTCGCGTCGTCCATATCACCATTCTAGCCGAGGCAAGCAGCGTCAGAAACACCATCCGCTTCACTCCAGAGTACGGGGGCAACACATTGTCTACAGCGTATGCGCGATCAATGAGCACGAGCTCCCGCGGCGCGATACGAGCAGTCAACTCGCCGACACGCGCCCACAACGGGCGAACGCGCGAACAATGGAAGAAGGCGTGCGCAGACGTCTCCTTAATTCCAAGGACGCAACGTTCACAATCTGGCAAATCCGCCAGGCCCATTGCGAAACGCTTGTCATTGAGAGACAAACCATTCCGAGCCAATCGCCAGGTCAGAGAAAACTCAGAGTTGCTGAGCCAATCTGCACCTGGCGCCCAAGACCAATGAGAGCGGTACTCCACTCTCGACATGCCGAGCTTACTCCACAGCTTATCCTTCACGGCACCCTCCACTAATCCCCGATAGAAGATTTTCCTAGGCTGTGAAAGGTCACTGGACCGTGGAATGGCCTGTAAAGCCGCCAGACATTCGAGCAGGAATTTCGGTCGCACCCAAGGCCTGACGGTCAGCCATAGGGTCGGGGGCGTGATGGTAAGGCAAGGGAACATGTCCCTCACTACCCCCGCAAGCAACCGATCTTCCTCTAACGCGCGCCTGAGGAATGCCAACCTTGAAGCGAGCACGTGGCTCCTCAAGTGTGGCATCCCCAGACCCCCTTGACACGGACGGAGGCAACAGACTCCTTTGTCGACCATGTGTTTGCGTCCTCTCCAAAGACAGGAGAATAGCAAACGCTCGAGCGCCTTCTCATGATCGTCACAAAGGGGAAGTACTGACAGCCGGTAAAGGATCATGGGAAAGAGGTATGTGTTACACACCTCCGCCAAGCCCTTCACGGAGAGACCCCGTCGACGCCAAATCTGACCGACGCGCCGACCTTTGCCAGTACTTCTGACCAGTTTTTCTCCAGCTGTAAGTCCGGACCGAACCAAACTCCGAGGAGCTTGACCGGCCCGTCCGTCCAGCTGAAGGGCCCCGGGAGGGAAACTCCCTTCCAGGCACCTAACCGCAAGCCGGATGACTTGTCGCAGTTAATTCTGGCCCCTGTCACCTTCTCGTACCGCACAAGCGCCTGGTGTACCGCCTCTATGTCCCTGCGGGAGGACACAAAGGTCGTTACGTCATCGGCGTACGCAGAAACCCTGGCTCGAGCTCCGCCAGGGACTTCAATTCCACGCAGGACCGGACTGCCAGTCTCGTCCCTTAGCCGGCGAAGGAGGGGCTCCAACGCCAAGACATAAAGGAGAGAAGACAGTGGACAACCCTGTCGGACCGACCTAGACAGCGCGAAAGCGCCCGACAGCTTCCCGTTCACCTGTACCACAGCCTGGGGGGAGCGATACAGAAGGCTAATCCAGCGGCTGAAGTCGGGTTTGAATCCGGCGGCCTGCAGGACAGCAGCCAGGTAGCCATGGTCAATCCTATCAAATGCCTTGGACTGATCTAAATTGATCAGCGCGGCCTCATCGTCGTCTTCTACACCCTCTATGATCGTGCGAATCAAGTGCAGGTTGCTCTGAATTGTTCTCCCCTTCACAGAACAAGTCTGATCCGGTTCCAACAGAGACTCGGCAACTAGCTGCAAGCGATTCGTCAGGATCTTGGCCAAAATCTTTAACTCTGTGTTTAGCAGAGTTATGGGCCTGTAATCGTCTAGTTCCCTCCCAACCTTCTTGCCTTTTCTCAACAGCGTGATCACGCCCCTGGTGATCCGACCGGGGATGGACCCCTGCCGAAACCAGTGGTTGAACACGACAGCCAAGAGCGGGACAAAAAGGTGCGACATCCTCAAGTACAATTCATAGGGCAAACCATCCAAACCTGGCGACTTGCCACTGCCGACCTTCTTCAAAGCCACGTAGATTTCGTCCTCCGTAATCTCCCCTTCGCAGCTAGCCGCTTCAGCCGGCAAAAGCCGGGGAAAGTCAGCCAAATAGCTGCGAAAGTCCTCGTCACGGAGACCAGGCTCCTTGGTAAATCGGTGTTCGAAATGCTGCCGGAACGCCTCGCACATGTCGTCGGTCGACCTAAGGAGATGTCCCTCCGGGTCGCGTACCTCTCGAATGTACCGGTCGCCGGCTCGGCGAATTTCTTCCTTGCGCAGTTCCGCGCCCATTTTCACAGCTTCGGAAGACATCTTGCTTAACTTAGCCCTAATTACCTGACCCATGTAGCGCCCGCTAGTCGAACGCTCCAGGGCCTCCCTGGCTAAGGCTATCTCTAGGGAATCCCCACCAGCCTCCGCCCGGGCGAAATTAGCTCTAAGTGTCTTTGCCTCCGCAGCCTTATCTAGGTTGAGCCGTTGGCTATATTTGGTGGCGAAAGACCTAATGGAGTCCTTAAGACTAACCCACCACTTACTCCCAATGACTCGCCCAATTAACGCCCGCTGAACTAGTTTTGTCAGCTGGTCACGAAAGTCCCGCCTGTCCAGTAAGGACTGGTTGAACTTCCAATAACCAGCCAACCTAGGCCTAAAATCTAACACCACACGGGCACAAACGAGTTTGTGATCCGTGTAGCCTAACCAGTGGAACGTTGGACATTCTAAGAAGTCTATGTCGGCTTCTCTCACTAACATCCTATCCAGGTACGCAGATACCCGGGTAGAAGGCCAACTACGCGTCCACGTCCACATGCTCCCTTCCGGATGATCGACCCGGTATCTGTCGACGAGACCAAAATCGCCGACAAGATTGACCAGGCTACGATCACCACTCCACCCACTAGCGCCCCTCCCTCTATCCCATTTGGGGGTTAGGATGGCATTCCAGTCCCCAACTAAGATTAGCCGTGTTGAATGCACCATGAAGGGCTCCAACAGCCGAAAGAAAGAGACACGCTCACCTTGAACATTGGGCGCATAAACCGCAATCAGCCGGAACGACTTGCTTTTCACTGCAATATCGGCCACGATCAGCCGGCCCTCGGCACCGACATGGACAAGGTCAACCCTCGCGTCCAGGGTACGCTTAACCAGCAAAGAAACACCTCTGGCCCGCCGGCTCCCATATGCTGAATAAACGACAAAGTCGCTAGACAGCACACACGAGTCGACTTCGCAAACAAAGTGAGTCTCTTGGATCGCGGCCACATCCACGCCGTACGACAAGAGGTCACGAAGCAGGCGAGCCGCCTTACCCCGATCCCTCAGGCCATACGCATTCAAACTGGCTATCTTGATAGACATTTCTTAGGCCTGAAAAAGAGAACAAGAAAAAACATGCAACAACGGCTCTAATCACATACGGGGAAAAAATCTCTGGTGGCTGGGACCCCGACGGACTGTCCTAGGGACCCTGTACCTATATCGGACGTAATTCGTCCGTCTAGGACAATACCGCCGACGTCCGTTGGATAAATTAATTTTACCACCCTATATAAGCAGGGGTGGAGTAAAATGGGGAACCTCCCCGAACAATTCTTAGCCATTTTTCTTAAATCGGGTGTGTTTTCTTTTACCATTGTTAGCTGCGAGAAATGTTTTTGCGCCTCTGCAATATGGTCCCAGACCCGCAGGTTCCCACCGGTGTTTCTTACCAGGGTGATGACGCCTGGGGCCTGGGCAAAGTTCCTCGGGTCTTCCGTGGAGAGACCCTTTACCGAGGTCAAGTTTAGCAGAGGCTTGAGCAGCCTTCTTCTGTGGGAAGACCACTCTTCTGCGATGTTGTCCTTGATCTTCAACAGGGCATCCCCTCGAGGGAGGGCATTTTTTTTTCTTAGCCCGAGAGGGAGTGGGATTAGGAGAAGGGGAGGGAGTGGGAGTTGATGTGCTAGATTTAGCCAGGGGGGTCAGTTTAAAGACAGGGGACTGGGTAGCTTTAAGCGGGGACGAGGGGAGACTTCTAGCCTTTTGGGCATAGGAACTCCTTACGGGGGAGACCGGCAGTGAGGAACATTTGTCTACTTCCTTCCTCCTCTCAACACTCCTGCTTTTGCGTCGACTTTTTGGGTTGTCGCATTCTTCCTCTTCGTCCCTCCCTCTTCTTCAGGGAGGCCGCTCTCTCCACCTCCATTAAATGTTCTTCTGTGGGGGAAGGACTTCTCGCCTTCCTCTCTTTGGGAGGAGACTTCTTTTTGGGCGCCTCCTTTGCTGTTACGGGCGCCTCCTTAGCTGTTACGGGCGACATGCCAGGTGGCAGCACTTTTGCCGGAGACGGCGTTTTCGCCTTTTTGCGGCTCACCACCTGCCACTCGCCCTCCTTGCTCACAACCGGCGTCTGTGTGGGTGTTACTGGCTTTGCTCCCTCCTTCTCCACAAGCTGCTGTTTCACTGGTTGAGCTGGTTGGGCCATTGGGGCCGGGTTCTTGGTCGGACACGCCTTAGCGACGTGTTCCGCGGCCCCGCAGACCCAACAGCATGGCTTCCTCCCTTCGACAATAATGAAAATCCTCCGTCCCCTGCAGGTGAGGATATTGGGGATTTTCCCGATATTTTCCTTGGACGCCGTCACCTGCAGGGTCATATCGCCAGTTAAAATGCCAGCTTTTGACCGCAGCGAGGAGACAGAGGCCACCTTTCCGAAAGCAGCGAAAAAGGCGCCAACGTGGTCTTCATCAATTTCCATGGGGACGCCATGCAGTGTGACCTTCACCTTTCGGGCACCCATGTACTCGGTACTGAACTGAAGCGTTTTAGTTTCCAGTACCGCATTGACCAAGCGCTTCGCCTCGTCAACCGTGCCCAGCAGGACGTCCCACATGGAATTGCCCCTCCTCGCCACGGCCCTGGCTCTAATATTTAAAGCTTTCAATGCTTCTTCGAAAACGTCCCTCGAGACTCCCACCAACTTGTGCGATTTGATATCCTTCGCAAACAAAGTGATGGTTCTCGTCTCGATTTCTGCTAGCTTGCCTGGCACAGAGACTAGCTCTGTGCCCTTGATGTATTCCGCATATTTAGCTCGCATTTCTTCGTAATATTTCTCATCCTTGCTTGCCATTATGCTGGTCGTCTTAATCCCTGTCCACCCCGAAGTGGAAGGTATGGGGGATCCTGGAGCTGAAGGGGGATTGATCCGAGGCGGTAATGCCCAATCCCCCTCCTTTCCTCCCACCGAGGCCGTGGTGGGAGGACCGACTTCTTCCGGCCTATTACAGGCCATTGCCACCAAAGTGGCCGAACACCGGGTAGTTGCAATCCGGTGTTTCGCGTTGTTTAGACGCTACTTTGCGCTGGCCCGAGCAATAAACTCGGGCTGGAATGCAACAAACCCAAAAACCAAATTGATAGCTAATATCACGGTGGAACAAAAGCTTCGCTCTGGTTTTTTTGCCATAAACCACACAAACAAAAAGTCTGGGAGGGGATGGCTAGTTTTATTTATTCTTTAATTACAAAGAATTATGGCACAAGGCCGAAAAATGGGTGGGGGTACAAAACTTGGGGTGGTCTTCAGTACTCTATCTTATACCTAGCTAATCGGATTCACGACCCATACATACGTTACAATTTTCTCAATCACCATAAGAATTTGTCCATCAACACTCATACATATCGTACACCAAAATACCGCAAAAACCATACCAGGGACCTACAAAACGCCCCAAATGTACATAAAAATTTGTGACTATTTACAAATATAATACAAAAATAGATTTAAAAATTTGTGCATGAAATGACATGATGGGAAGGGGGAATGAAGAAACAAAAAACCCCAAACTAAAAACAATTTCAAATGAACATCATATACATGGTGTTAGTAAGACCCAAACACACCCTCATAATTAAAGAGGCCACTGTATTCTGCCTTAAAAGGCAAAATCAAGTAGCTCTCTTTCTACAGGGGAAAGGAGAAGCAGGTTAAAATAAATTGGACTGGGGAATATATAAGGCTGACCCAGCCGAGAGTAAAACGGGACAAAATAACGATGGACAAAGGGGATCTCGAACTGGATCATAACAAAAGTATTGGAGCCGGGAACAGGCTAGGACAACCCATACACTCACATTAACTAGGTACACAAAAGAATCTCTACCTTAACCACGGGAAGGGTTCCAAAGGAATCCCCCCCGATGTGATTAGCAGATCTAAAAAAGAAAATCAAGGCTAGCCCCGGTCACACGAACCAGGCTCGCTGCATGTATCCACCTTTCGCAAAAGTCTGTCGGGTGCAGCCGTTTCCGTTCAGTTCTAATCTTCATTTTGAGCTGGTGCTCAAAATATCGGATTAGATCCTGATCCGAAAGACGACCGCCCCGCAAGACTTCCTCCAGTCGCGTCGTCCATATCACCATTCTAGCCGAAGCCAGCAGCGTCAGAAACACCATCCGCTTCACTCCAGAGTACGGGGGCAACACATTGTCCACAGCGTATGCGCGATCAATGAGCACGAGCTCCCGCGGCGCGATACGAGCAGTCAACTCGCCGACACGCGCCCACAACGGGCGAACGCGCGAACAATGGAAGAAGGCGTGCGCAGACGTCTCCTTGATTCCAAGGTTGCAACGTTCACAATCTGGCAAATCCGCCAGGCCCATTGCGAAACGCTTGTCATTGAGAGACAAACCATTCCGAGCCAATCGCCAGGTCAGAGAAAACTCAGAGTTGCTGAGCCAATCTGCACCTGGCGCCCAAGACCAATGAGAGCGGTACTCCACTCTCGACATGCCGAGCTTACTCCACAGCTTATCCTTCACGGCACCCTCCACTAATCCCCGATAGAAGATTTTCCTAGGCTGTGAAAGGTCACTGGACCGTGGAATGGCCTGTAAAGCCGCCAGACATTCGAGGAGGAATTTCGGTCGCACCCAAGGCCTGACGGTCAGCCATAGGGTCGGGGGCGTGATGGTAAGGCAAGGGAACATGTCCCTCACTACCCCCGCAAGCAACCGATCTTCCTCTAACGCGCGCCTGAGGAATGCCAACCTTGAAGCGAGCACGTGGCTCCTCAAGTGTGGCATCCCCAGACCCCCTTGACACGGACGGAGGCAACAGACTCCTTTGTCGACCATGTGTTTGCGTCCTCTCCAAAGACAGGAGAATAGCAAACGCTCGAGCGCCTTCTCATGATCGTCACAAAGGGGAAGTACTGACAGCCGGTAAAGGATCATGGGAAAGAGGTATGTGTTACACACCTCCGCCAAGCCCTTCACGGAGAGACCCCGTCGACGCCAAATCTTGACCGACGCGCCGACCTTTGCCAGTACTTCTGACCAGTTTTTCTCCAGCTGTAAGTCCGGACCGAACCAAACTCCGAGGAGCTTGACCGGCCCGTCCGTCCAGCTGAAGGGCCCCGGGAGGGAAACTCCCCTTCCAGGCACCTAACCGCAAGCCGGATGACTTGTCGCAGTTGATTCTGGCCCCTGTCACCTTCTCGTACCGTACAAGCGCCTGGTGTACCGCCTCTATGTCCCTGCGGGAGGACACAAAGGTCGTTACGTCATCGGCGTACGCAGAAACCCTGGCTCGAGCTCCGCCAGGGACTTCAATTCCACGCAGGACCGGACTGCCAGTCTCGTCCCTTAGCCGGCGAAGGAGGGGCTCCAACGCCAAGACATAAAGGAGAGAAGACAGTGGACAACCCTGTCGGACCGACCTAGACAGCGCGAAAGCGCCCGACAGCTTCCCGTTCACCTGTACCACAGCCCGGGGGGAGCGATACAGAAGGCTAATCCAGCGGCTGAAGTCGGGTTTGAATCCGGCGGCCTGCAGGACAGCAGCCAGGTAGCCATGGTCAATCCTATCAAATGCCTTGGACTGATCTAAATTGATCAGCGCGGCCTCATCGTCGTCTTCTACACCCTCTATGATCGTGCGAATCAAGTGCAGGTTGCTCTGAATTGTTCTCCCCTTCACAGAACAAGTCTGATCCGGTTCCAACAGAGACTCGGCAACTAGCTGCACGCGATTCGTCAGGATCTTGGCCAAAATCTTTAACTCTGTGTTTAGCAGAGTTATGGGCCTGTAATCATCTAGTTCCCTCCCAACCTTCTTGCCTTTTCTCAACAGCGTGATCACGCCCCTGGTGATCCGACCGGGGATGGACCCCTGCCGAAACCAGTGGTTGAACACGACTGCCAAGAGCGGGACAAAAAGGTGCGACATCCTCAAGTACAATTCATAGGGCAAACCATCCAAACCTGGCGACTTGCCACTGCCGACCTTCTTCAAAGCCACGTAGATTTCGTCCTCCGTAATCTCCCCTTCGCAGCTAGCCGCTTCAGCCGGCAAAAGCCGGGGAAACTCAGCCAAATAGCTGCGAAAGTCCTCGTCACGGAGACCAGGCTCCTTGGTAAATCGGTGTTCGAAATGCTGCCGGAACGCCTCGCACATGTCGTCGGTCGACCTAAGGAGATGTCCCTCCGGGTCGCGTACCTCTCGAATGTACCGGTCGCCGGCTCGGCGAATTTCTTCCTTGCGCAGTTCCGCGCCCATTTTCACAGCTTCGGAAGACATCTTGCTTAACTTAGCCCTAATTACCTGACCCATGTAGCGCCCGCTAGTCGAACGCTCCAGGGCCTCCCTGGCTAAGGCTATCTCTAGGGAATCCCCACCAGCCTCCGCCCGGGCGAAATTAGCTCTAAGTGTCTTTGCCTCCGCAGCCTTATCTAGGTTGAGCCGTTGGCTATATTTGGTGGCGAAAGACCTAATGGAGTCCTTAAGACTAACCCACCACTTACTCCCAATGACTCGCCCAATTAACGCCCGCTGAACTAGTTTTGTCAGCTGGTCACGAAAGTCCCGCCTGTCCAGTAAGGACTGGTTGAACTTCCAATAACCAGCCAACCTAGGCCTAAAATCTAACACCACACGGGCACAAACGAGTTTGTGGTCCGTGTAGCCTAACCAGTGGAACGTTGGACATTCTAAGAAGTCTATATCGGCTTCTCTCACTAACATCCTATCCAGGTACGCTGATACCCGGGTAGAAGGCCAACTACGCGTCCACGTCCACATGCTCCCTTCCGGATGCTCGACCCGGTATCTATCGACGAGACCAAAATCGCCGACCAGATTGCCCAGGCTACGATCACCACTCCACCCGCTAGCGCCCCTCCCTCTATCCCAATTGGGGGTTAGGATGGCATTCCAGTCCCCAACTAAGATTAGCCGTGTTGAATGCACCATGAAGGGCTCCAACAGCCGAAAGAAAGAGACACGCTCACCTTGAACATTGGGCGCATAAACCGCAATCAGCCGGAACGACTTGCTTTTCACTGCAATATCGGCCACGATCAGCCGGCCCTCGGCACCGACATGGACAAGGTCAACCCTCGCGTCCAGGGTACGCTTAACCAGCAAAGAAACACCTCTGGCCCGCCGGCTCCCATATGCTGAATAAACGACAAAGTCGTCATCCAGCACACACGAGTCGACTTCGCAAACAAAGTGAGTCTCTTGGATCGCGGCCACATCCACGCCGTACGACAGGAGGTCACGAAGAAGGCGAGCCGCCTTGCCCCGATCCCTCAGGCCATACGCATTCAAACTGGCTATCTTAATAGACATTTCCTAGATCTGAAAAAGAGAAACAAGAAAAAACATGCAACAACGGCTCTAATCACATACGGGGAAAAAATCTCTGGTGGCTGGGACCCCGACGGACTGTCCTAGGGACCCTGTACCAACATCGGACGTAATCCGTCCGTCCAGGACAATACCGCCGACGTCCGTAGGGTAAGTGAGTTTTATTACCCTATATAAGCATGGGTGGATCAAAATGGGGAACCTCCCAGCACAATTTCTAGCCATTTTCTTTAATTCGGGGGTGCCTTCCTGCACCATTCTAATATTTGGGTAATGTTTTTTTACCTGGGCTATGTGGTCCCAGACCCTCAGGTTGCCTCCTGTGTTACGTATCAGGGTAATGACGCCTGGGGCCTGGGAAAAGTTTTTAGGGTCGTCCGTGGATAGTCCCTTGACCGAAGTGAGCTTAAGAAGCGGTTTCAGTAAGTTTCTCCTCTGCGACG
Source organism: Ascarosepion bandense (assembly GCA_037127315.1). NCBI lineage: Eukaryota > Metazoa > Mollusca > Cephalopoda > Sepiida > Sepiidae > Ascarosepion > Ascarosepion bandense. The sequence continues at coordinate 21,231 of JBBBDQ010000364.1, forward strand.
ACCATTCTGACACAATGCTCTCGTTGATTTTCATGAGGGCATCCCCATGCGGAAGGGGAATTTTCTTTTTATGTCGGGTAGGGGCAGGAACAGGAGAAGGGGAGGGAGCGGGAGTAGTGGATCTTTTCAGGGGGGTCAGCTCAAAGGTCGGGGACTGGGACACCTTCTGTGGAGAAGAGGGTAGGCTCCTGGCTTTCTGCGCGTAGGAGCACCTAATTGGGGAGACCGGAAGTGATGAGCATTTGTCCCTGTGTTTTCTTCGTTCCACGCTCCTACTCCTCCGTCGACTCTTGGGTTTTTCATGATGCTCCTCTTCGTCGTCTCTCCCACGTTTTAAGGACGCCGACCTTTCCACGTCCATTTCTTCCACCTTCTTGGGGGAGAGACTCATCTTCTGTTCATGTTTGGCCGGCGTTTCGGCGGGGAGGGGAGACCTCTACCGGGGGCTCCTTTTGTTTTTCCGGCCCCCCGCCCAGAGGCGGCGCTTTTGCCAGGCACGCCTTCTGTTTAGCCGGGGATGCTGCTTTTGCCGGAGTCTGTTTTGGAGGCGTCTTGACGGGTGGCGACGTCTTTGCCGGAGAAGGAGTCTTTGCCTTCCTTCTACCGACCACCTGCCACTCGCCCTCCTTATTGCCAGTCTGAGCTGGAGTTGGTGTTGCAGGCTTAGTCGTCTCCTTTCCCCCTGCCTTTTCTTCTTGCTGCGGCTGCTTGGCTGTTTGGGCCTTTGGGGGCGGGTTCTTAGTCGGGCAAGTCTTGGCAACATGTTCCGCCGCCCCACAGACCCAACAGGCCGGCTTTCTTCCCTCCACAATCACGAATATCTTGCGACCCCTGCAAGTAATGATGTTGGGGATCTTTTCAATCCTCTCCTTCGTCAAGGTCACTTGGAGGGTCATGTCACCCGTTAAGAAGCCTGCCTTTGACCGTAGCGAGGAGACTTCTGACACTTTGCCATATCCGGCAAAAAAGGCACCGATATGGTCCTCGGCGATGTCCATTGGGACGCCATGCAGGGTAATTTTGAGTTTCTTAGTGCCCATATACTCCGTATGGATTTGGAGAGTCTTAGTTTCCATGACTACTCCCATTAGGGCCTTCGCCTCCCCTGCAGATCCAAGCAGGACGTCCCACATGGCACCGCCCCTCCTCGCTACGGCCCTGGCTTTGATGTTCAATGCTTTAATACTTTCTTCAAAAGAATCCCTGGGGACCCCAATTAGCTTATGTGATTTAAGGTCTTTTGTTATCAGGGTAATGATGCGGGCTTCTATTAGGGCTAACTGTTCAGGGACCGAAACCAGTTCCGATCCCTTGATAAATTCCGCATACTTAAGGTTCATTTGTGCATAGTATTCCTCTCCCTTAGTAGTGATTCTACCTCCATTCCACCCAGAGGTAGAAGGTATGGGAGATACTGCTGGTACTTCCGAAGCGAGGTTGATCCTAGGTGGTAAACTCCAGTCACCTTCCTTTCCTCCCACCGAGGCCGTGGTGGGAGGACCGACTTCTTCCGGCCTATTACAGGCCATTGCCACTAAGTGGCCGAACACCGGGTAGTTGCAATCCGGTGTTTCGCGTTGTTTAGACGCTACTTTGCGCTGGCCCGAGCAATAAACTCGGGCTGGAATGCAAGCAAACCCAAAGACCCAAAATGATAGCTAATATCACGAAGGAACAAGAGCTTCTTTTTGGTCTTTTTGCCAAACACCACACAAACAAAAAGTCTGGGAGGGGATGGCTAGTTTTATTTATTCTTTAAATACAAAGAATTATGGCACAAGGCCGAAAAATGGGAGGGGGAACAAAACTTGGGGTGGTCTTCAGTACACTATCTTATACCTAGCTAATCGGATTCACGACCCATACATACGTTACAATTTTCTCAATCACCATAAGAATTTGTCCATCAACACTCATACATATCGTACACCAAAATACCGCAAACTCCATACCAGGGACCTACAAAACGCCCCAAATGTACATAAAAATTTGTAACTATTTACAAATATAATACAAAAATAGATTTAAAAATTTATACATGAAATGACATGATGGGAAGGGGGAATGAAGAAACAAAAATCCCCAAAACAAAAACAATGTCAAATGAAAACATATACATAGTGTTAGTAAGACCCAAACACACCCTCATAATTAAAGAGGCCACTGTATTCTGCCTTAAAAGGCAAAATCAAGTAGCTCTCTTTCTACAGGGGATGGGAGAAGCAGGTTAAAAATAAATTGGACTGGGGAATATATAAGGCTGACCCAGCCGAGAGTAAAACGGGACAAAATAACGATGGACAAAGGGGATCTCGAACTGGATCATAACAAAAGCATTGGAGCCGGGAACAGGCTAGGACAACCCATACACTCACATTAACTAGGTACACAAAAGAATTTCTACCTTAACCACGGGAAGGGTTCCAAAGGAATCCCCCCCGATGTGATTAGCAGATCTAAAAAAAGAAAATCAAGGCTAGCCCCGGTCACACGAACCAGGCTCGCTGCATGTATCCACCTTTCGCAAAAGTCTGTCGGGTGCAGCCGTTTCCGTTCAGTTCTAATCTTCATTTTGAGCTGGTGCTCAAAATATCGGATTAGATCCTGATCCGAAAGACGGCCGCCCCGCAAGACTTCCTCCAGTCGCGTCGTCCATATCACCATTCTAGCCGAGGCCAGCAGCGTCAGAAACACCATCCGCTTCACTCCAGAGTACGGGGGCAACACATTGTCCACAGCGTATGCGCGATCAATGAGCACGAGCTCCCGCGGCGCGATACGAGCAGTCAACTCGCCGACACGCGCCCACAACGGGCGAACGCGCGAACAATGGAAGAAGGCGTGCGCAGACGTCTCCTTAATTCCAAGGTTGCAACGTTCACAATCTGGCAAATCCGCCAGGCCCATTGCGAAACGCTTGTCATTGAGAGACAAACCATTCCGAGCCAATCGCCAGGTCAGAGAAAACTCAGAGTTGCTGAGCCAGTCCGCACCTGGCGCCCAAGACCAATGAGAGCGGTACTCCACTCTCGACATGCCGAGCTTACTCCACAGCTTATCCTTCACGGCGCCCTCCACTAATCCCCGATAGAAGATTTTCCTAGGCTGTGAAAGGTCACTGGACCGTGGAATGGCCTGTAAAGCCGCCAGACATTCGAGCAGGAATTTCGGTCGCACCCAAGGCCTGACGGTCAGCCATAGGGTCGGGGGCGTGATGGTAAGGCAAGGGAACATGTCCCTCACTACCGCCGCAAGCAACCGATCTTCCTCCAACGCGCGCCTGAGGAATGCCAACCTTGAAGCGAGCACGTGGCTCCTCAAGTGCGGCATCCCCAGACCCCTTGACACGGACGGAGGCAACAGACTCCTTTGTCGACCATGTGTTTGCGTCCTCTCCAAAGACAGGAGAATAGCAAACGCTCGAGCGCCTTCTCATGATCGTCACAAAGGGGAAGTACTGACAGCCGGTAAAGGATCATGGGAAAGAGGTATGTGTTACACACCTCCGCCAAGCCCTTCACGGAGAGACTTCCGTCGGCGCCAAGTCTTGACCGACGCGCCGACCTTTGCCAGTATTTCTGACCAGTTTTTCTCCAGCTGTAAGTCCGGACCGAACCAAATTCCGAGGATTTTGACCGGCCCGTCCGTCCAGCTGAAGGGCCCCGGGAGGGAAACACCCTTCCAGGCACCTAACCGCAAGCCGGATGACTTGTCGCGGTTAATTCTGGCCCCTGTCACCTTCTCGTACCGTTCAAGCGCCTGTTGTACCGCCTCTATGTCCCTGCGGGAGGACACAAAGGTCGTTACGTCATCGGCGTACGCGGAAACCCTGGCTCGAGCTCCACCAGGGACTTCAATTCCACGCAGGACCGGACTGCCAGTCTCGTCCCTTAGCCGGCGAAGGAGGGGCTCCAACGCCAAGACATAAAGGAGAGAAGACAGTGGACAACCCTGTCGGACCGACCTAGACAGCGCGAAAGCGCCCGACAGCTTCCCTTTCACCTGTACCACAGCCTGGGGGGAGCGATACAGAAGGCTAATCCAGCGGCTGAAGTCGGGTTTGAATCCGGCGGCCTGCAGGACAGCAGCCAGGTAGCCATGGTCAATCCTATCAAATGCCTTGGACTGATCTAAATTGATCAGCGCGGCCTCATCGTCGTCTTCTACACCCTCTATGATCGTGCGAATCAAGTGCAGGTTGCTCTGAATTGTTCTCCCCTTCACAGAACAAGTCTGATCCGGTTCCAACAGAGACTCGGCAACTAGCTGCAAGCGATTCGTCAGGATCTTGGCCAAAATCTTTAACTCTGTGTTTAGCAGAGTTATGGGCCTGTAATCATCTAGTTCCCTCCCAACCTTCTTGCCTTTTCTCAACAGCGTGATCACGCCCCTGGTGATCCGACCGGGGATGGACCCCTGCCGAAACCAGTGGTTGAACACGACTGCCAAGAGCGGGACAAAAAGGTGCGACATCCTCAAGTACAATTCATAGGGCAAACCATCCAAACCTGGCGACTTGCCACTGCCGACCTTCTTCAAAGCCACGTAGATTTCGTCCTCCGTAATCTCCCCTTCGCAGCTAGCCGCTTCAGCCGGCGAAAGCCGAGGGGAAAGTCAGCCAAATAGCTGCGAAACTCCTCGTCACGGAGACCAGGCTCCTTGGTAAATCGGTGTTCGAAATGCTGCCGGAACGCCCCGCACATGTCGTCAGTGGACCTAAGGAGATGTCCCTCCGGGTCGCGTACCTCTCGAATGTACCGGTCGCCGGCTCGGCGAATTTCTTCCTTGCGCAGTTCCGCGCCCATTTTCACAGCTTCGGAAGACATCTTGCTTAACTTAGCCCTAATTACCTGACCCATGTAGCGCCCGCTAGTCGAACGCTCCAGGGCCTCCCTGGCTAAGGCTATCTCTAGGGAATCCCCACCAGCCTCCGCCCGGGCGAAATTAGCTCTAAGTGTCTTTGCCTCCGCAGCCTTATCTAGGTTGAGCCGTTGGCTATATTTGGTGGCGAAAGACCTAATGGAGTCCTTAAGACTAACCCACCACTTACTCCCAATGACTCGCCCAATTAACGCCCGCTGAACTAGTTTTGTCAGCTGGTCACGAAAGTCCCTGCCTGTCCAGTAAGGACTGGTTGAACTTCCAATAACCAGCCAACCTAGGCCTAAAATCTAACACCACACGGGCACAAACGAGTTTGTGGTCCGTGTAGCCTAACCAGTGGAACGTTGGACATTCTAAGAAGTCTATATCGGCTTCTCTCACTAACATCCTATCCAGGTACGCTGATACCCGGGTAGAAGGCCAACTACGCGTCCACGTCCACATGCTCCCCTTCCGGATGATCGACCCGGTATCTATCGACGAGACCAAAATCGCCGACCAGATTGACCAGGCTACGATCACCACTCCACCCGCTAGCGCCCCTCCCTCTATCCCATTTGGGGGTTAGGATGGCATTCCAGTCCCCAACTAAGATTAGCCGTGTTGAATGCACCATGAAGGGCTCCAACAGCCGAAAGAAAGAGACACGCTCACCTTGAACATTGGGCGCATAAACCGCAATCAGCCGGAACGACTTGCTTTTCACTGCAATATCGGCCACGATCAGCCGGCCCTCGGCACCGACATGGACAAGGTCAACCCTCGCGTCCAGGGTACGCTTAACCAGCAAAGAAACACCTCTGGCCCGCCGGCTCCCATATGCTGAATAAACGACAAAGTCGTCATCCAGCACACACGAGTCGACTTCGCAAACAAAGTGAGTCTCTTGGATCGCGGCCACATCCACGCCGTACGACAGGAGGTCACGAAGAAGGCGAGCCGCCTTGCCCCGATCCCTCAGGCCATACGCATTCAAACTGGCTATCTTAATAGACATTTCCTAGATCTGAAAAAGAGAAACAAGAAAAAACATGCAACAACGGCTCTAATCACATACGGGGAAAAAATCTCTGGTGGCTGGGACCCCGACGGACTGTCCTAGGGACCCTGTACCAACATCGGACGTAATCCGTCCGTCCAGGACAATACCGCCGACGTCCGTAGGGTAAGTGAGTTTTATTACCCTATATAAGCATGGGTGGATCAAAATGGGGAACCTCCCAGCACAATTTCTAGCCATTTTCTTTAATTCGGGGGTGCCTTCCTGCACCATTCTAATATTTGGGTAATGTTTTTTTACCTGGGCTATGTGGTCCCAGACCCTCAGGTTGCCTCCTGTGTTACGTATCAGGGTAATGACGCCTGGGGCCTGGGAAAAGTTTTTAGGGTCGTCCGTGGATAGTCCCTTGACCGAAGTGAGCTTAAGAAGCGGTTTCAGTAAGTTTCTCCTCTGCGACGACCATTCTGACACAATGCTCTCGTTGATTTTCATGAGGGCATCCCCATGCGGAAGGGGAATTTTCTTTTTATGTCGGGTAGGGGCAGGAACAGGAGAAGGGGAGGGAGCGGGAGTAGTGGATCTTTTCAGGGGGGTCAGCTCAAAGGTCGGGGACTGGGACACCTTCTGTGGAGAAGAGGGTAGGCTCCTGGCTTTCTGCGCGTAGGAGCACCTAATTGGGGAGACCGGAAGTGATGAGCATTTGTCCCTGTGTTTTCTTCTTTCCACGCTCCTACTCCTCCGTCGACTCTTGGGTTTTTCATGATGCTCCTCTTCGTCGTCTCTCCCACGTTTTAAGGACGCCGACCTTTCCACGTCCATTTCTTCCACCTTCTTGGGGGAAAAACTCATCTTCTGTTCATGTTTGGCCGGCGTTTCGGCGGGAGGGGAGACCTCTACCGGGGGCTCCTTTTGTTTTTCCGGCCCCCCGCCCAGAGGCGGCGCTTTTGCCAGGCACGCCTTCTGTTTAGCCGGGGATGCTGCTTTTGCCGGAGTCTGTTTTGGAGGCGTCTTGACGGGTGGCGACGTCTTTGCCGGAGAAGGAGTCTTTGCCTTCCTTCTACCGACCACCTGCCACTCGCCCTCCTTATTGCCAGTCTGAGCTGGAGTTGGTGTTGCAGGCTTAGTCGTCTCCTTTCCCCCTGCCTTTTCTTCTTGCTGCGGCTGCTTGGCTGTTTGGGCCTTTGGGGGCGGGTTCTTAGTCGGGCAAGTCTTGGCAACATGTTCCGCCGCCCCACAGACCCAACAGGCCGGCTTTCTTCCCTCCACAATCACGAATATCTTGCGACCCCTGCAAGTAATGATGTTGGGGATCTTTTCAATCCTCTCCTTCGTCAAGGTCACTTGGAGGGTCATGTCACCCGTTAAGAAGCCTGCCTTTGACCGTAGCGAGGAGACTTCTGACACTTTGCCATATCCGGCAAAAAAAGGCACCGATATGGTCCTCGGCGATGTCCATTGGGACGCCATGCAGGGTAATTTTGAGTTTCTTAGTGCCCATATACTCCGTATGGATTTGGAGAGTCTTAGTTTCCATGACTACTCCCATTAGGGCCTTCGCCTCCCCTGCAGATCCAAGCAGGACGTCCCACATGGCACCGCCCCTCCTCGCTACGGCCCTGGCTTTGATGTTCAATGCTTTAATACTTTCTTCAAAAGAATCCCTGGGGACCCCAATTAGCTTATGTGATTTAAGGTCTTTTGTTATCAGGGTAATGATACGGGCTTCTATTAGGGCTAACTGTTCAGGGACCGAAACCAGTTCCGATCCCTTGATAAATTCCGCATACTTAAGGTTCATTTGTGCATAGTATTCCTCTCCCTTAGTAGTGATTCTACCTCCATTCCACCCAGAGGTAGAAGGTATGGGAGATACTGCTGGTACTTCCGAAGCGAGGTTGATCCTAGGTGGTAAACTCCAGTCACCTTCCTTTCCTCCCACCGAGGCCGTGGTGGGAGGACCGACTTCTTCCGGCCTATTACAGGCCATTGCCACTAAGTGGCCGAACACCGGGTAGTTGCAATCCGGTGTTTCGCGTTGTTTAGACGCTACTTTGCGCTGGCCCGAGCAATAAACTCGGGCTGGAATGCAAGCAAACCCAAAGACCCAAAATGATAGCTAATATCACGAAGGAACAAGAGCTTCTTTTTGGTCTTTTTGCCAAACACCACACAAACAAAAAGTCTGGGAGGGGATGGCTAGTTTTATTTATTCTTTAATTACAAAGAATTATGGCACAAGGCCGAAAAATGGGTGGGGGTACAAAACTTGGGGTGGTCTTCGGTACTCTATCTTATACCTAGCTAATCGGATTCACGACCCATACATACGTTACAATTTTTCTCAATCACCATAAGAATTTGTCCATCAACACTCATACATATCGTACACCAAAATGCCGCAAAAACCATACCAGGGACCTAAAAAACGCCCCAAAATGTACATAAAAATTTAAGACTTATTTACAAATATAATACAAAAATAGATTTAAAAATTTATACATGAAATGACATGATGGGAAGGGGTATGAAGAAACAGAAAATCCCCAACATAAAAACAATTTCAAATGAACATCATATACAGAGTGTTAGTAAGACCCAGACACACCCTCATAATTAAAGAGGCCACTGTATTCTGCCTTAAAAGGCAAAATCAAGTAGCTCTCTTTCTACAGGGGAAAGGAGAAGCAGGTTAAAATAAATTGGACTGGGGAATATATAAGGCTGACCCAGCCGAGAGTAAAACGGGACAAAATAACGATGGACAAAGGGGATCTCGAACTGGATCATAACAAAAGTATTGGAGCCGGGAACAGGCTAGGACAACCCATACACTCACATTAACTAGGTACACAAAAGAATATCTACCTTAACCACGGGAAGGGTTCCAAAGGAATCCCCCCCGATGTGATTAGCAGATCTAAAAAAGAAAATCAAGGCTAGCCCCGGTCACACGAACCAGGCTCGCTGCATGTATCCACCTTTCGCAAAAGTCTGTCGGGTGCAGCCGTTTCCGTTCAGTTCTAATCTTCATTTTGAGCTGGTGCTCAAAATATCGGATTAGATCCTGATCCGAAAGACGACCGCCCCGCAAGACTTCCTCCAGTCGCGTCGTCCATATCACCATTCTAGCCGAAGCCAGCAGCGTCAGAAACACCATCCGCTTCACTCCAGAGTACGGGGGCAACACATTGTCCACAGCGTATGCGCGATCAATGAGCACGAGCTCCCGCGGCGCGATACGAGCAGTCAACTCGCCGACACGCGCCCACAACGGGCGAACGCGCGAACAATGGAAGAAGGCGTGCGCAGACGTCTCCTTAATTCCAAGGTTGCAACGTTCACAATCTGGCAAATCCGCCAGGCCCATTGCGAAACGCTTGTCATTGAGAGACAAACCATTCCGAGCCAATCGCCAGGTCAGAGAAAACTCAGAGTTGCTGAGCCAATCTGCACCTGGCGCCCAAGACCAATGAGAGCGGTACTCCACTCTCGACATGCCGAGCTTACTCCACAGCTTATCCTTCACGGCACCCTCCACTAATCCCCGATAGAAGATTTTCCTAGGCTGTGAAAGGTCACTGGACCGTGGAATGGCCTGTAAAGCCGCCAGACATTCGAGGAGGAATTTCGGTCGCACCCAAGGCCTGACGGTCAGCCATAGGGTCGGGGGCGTGATGGTAAGGCAAGGGAACATGTCCCTCACTACCCCCGCAAGCAACCGATCTTCCTCTAACGCGCGCCTGAGGAATGCCAACCTTGAAGCGAGCACGTGGCTCCTCAAGTGTGGCATCCCCAGACCCCCTTGACACGGACGGAGGCAACAGACTCCTTTGTCGACCATGTGTTTGCGTCCTCTCCAAAGAGAGGAGAATAGCAAACGCTCGAGCGCCTTCTCATGATCGTCACAAAGGGGAAGTACTGACAGCCGGTAAAGGATCATGGGAAAGAGGTATGTGTTACACACCTCCGCCAAGCCCTTCACGGAGAGACCCCGTCGACGCCAAATCTTGACCGACGCGCCGACCTTTGCCAGTACTTCTGACCAGTTTTTCTCCAGCTGTAAGTCCGGACCGAACCAAACTCCGAGGAGCTTGACCGGCCCGTCCGTCCAGCTGAAGGGCCCCGGGAGGGAAACTCCCTTCCAGGCACCTAACCGCAAGCCGGATGACTTGTCGCAGTTGATTCTGGCCCCCTGTCACCTTCTCGTACCGTACAAGCGCCTGGTGTACCGCCTCTATGTCCCTGCGGGAGGACACAAAGGTCGTTACGTCATCGGCGTACGCAGAAACCCTGGCTCGAGCTCCGCCAGGGACTTCAATTCCACGCAGGACCGGACTGCCAGTCTCGTCCCTTAGCCGGCGAAGGAGGGGCTCCAACGCCAAGACATAAAGGAGAGAAGACAGTGGACAACCCTGTCGGACCGACCTAGACAGCGCGAAAGCGCCCGACAGCTTCCCGTTCACCTGTACCACAGCCCGGGGGAGCGATACAGAAGGCTAATCCAGCGGCTGAAGTCGGGTTTGAATCCGGCGGCCTGCAGGACAGCAGCCAGGTAGCCATGGTCAATCCTATCAAATGCCTTGGACTGATCTAAATTGATCAGCGCGGCCTCATCGTCGTCTTCTACACCCTCTATGATCGTGCGAATCAAGTGCAGGTTGCTCTGAATTGTTCTCCCCTTCACAGAACAAGTCTGATCCGGTTCCAACAGAGACTCGGCAACTAGCTGCAAGCGATTCGTCAGGATCTTGGCCAAAATCTTTAACTCTGTGTTTAGCAGAGTTATGGGCCTGTAATCATCTAGTTCCCTCCCAACCTTCTTGCCTTTTCTCAACAGCGTGATCACGCCCCTGGTGATCCGACCGGGGATGGACCCCTGCCGAAACCAGTGGTTGAACACGACTGCCAAGAGCGGGACAAAAAGGTGCGACATCCTCAAGTACAATTCATAGGGCAAACCATCCAAACCTGGCGACTTGCCACTGCCGACCTTCTTCAAAGCCACGTAGATTTCGTCCTCCGTAATCTCCCCTTCGCAGCTAGCCGCTTCAGCCGGCGAAAGCCGGGGAAAGTCAGCCAAATAGCTGCGAAACTCCTCGTCACGGAGACCAGGCTCCTTGGTAAATCGGTGTTCGAAATGCTGCCGGAACGCCCCGCACATGTCGTCAGTGGACCTAAGGAGATGTCCCTCCGGGTCGCGTACCTCTCGAATGTACCGGTCGCCGGCTCGGCGAATTTCTTCCTTGCGCAGTTCCGCGCCCATTTTCACAGCTTCGGAAGACATCTTGCTTAACTTAGCCCTAATTACCTGACCCATGTAGCGCCCGCTAGTCGAACGCTCCAGGGCCTCCCTGGCTAAGGCTATCTCTAGGGAATCCCCCACCAGCCTCCGCCCGGGCGAAATTAGCTCTAAGTGTCTTTGCCTCCGCAGCCTTATCTAGGTTGAGCCGTTGGCTATATTTGGTGGCGAAAGACCTAATGGAGTCCTTAAGACTAACCCACCACTTACTCCCAATGACTCGCCCAATTAACGCCCGCTGAACTAGTTTTGTCAGCTGGTCACGAAAGTCCTGCCTGTCCAGTAAGGACTGGTTGAACTTCCAATAACCAGCCAACCTAGGCCTAAAATCTAACACCACACGGGCACAAACGAGTTTGTGGTCCGTGTAGCCTAACCAGTGGAACGTTGGACATTCTAAGAAGTCTATATCGGCTTCTCTCACTAACATCCTATCCAGGTACGCTGATACCCGGGTAGAAGGCCAACTACGCGTCCACGTCCACATGCTCCCTTCCGGATGATCGACCCGGTATCTATCGACGAGACCAAAATCGCCGACCAGATTGACCAGGCTACGATCACCACTCCACCCGCTAGCGCCCCTCCCTCTATCCCATTTGGGGGTTAGGATGGCATTCCAGTCCCCAACTAAGATTAGCCGTGTTGAATGCACCATGAAGGGCTCCAACAGCCGAAAGAAAGAGACACGCTCACCTTGAACATTGGGCGCATAAACCGCAATCAGCCGGAACGACTTGCTTTTCACTGCAATATCGGCCACGATCAGCCGGCCCTCGGCACCGACATGGACAAGGTCAACCCTCGCGTCCAGGGTACGCTTAACCAGCAAAGAAACACCTTCTGGCCCGCCGGCTTCCCATATGCTGAATAAACGACAAAGTCGTCATCCAGCACACACGAGTCGACTTCGCAAACAAAGTGAGTCTCTTGGATCGCGGCCACATCCACGCCGTACGACAGGAGGTCACGAAGAAGGCGAGCCGCCTTGCCCCGATCCCTCAGGCCATACGCATTCAAACTGGCTATCTTAATAGACATTTCCTAGATCTGAAAAAGAGAAACAAGAAAAAACATGCAACAACGGCTCTAATCACATACGGGGAAAAAATCTCTGGTGGCTGGGACCCCGACGGACTGTCCTAGGGACCCTGTACCAACATCGGACGTAATCCGTCCGTCCAGGACAATACCGCCGACGTCCGTAGGGTAAGTGAGTTTTATTACCCTATATAAGCATGGGTGGATCAAAATGGGGAACCTCCCAGCACAATTTCTAGCCATTTTCTTTAATTCGGGGGTGCCTTCCTGCACCATTCTAATATTTGGGTAATGTTTTTTTACCTGGGCTATGTGGTCCCAGACCCTCAGGTTGCCTCCTGTGTTACGTATCAGGGTAATGACGCCTGGGGCCTGGGAAAAGTTTTTAGGGTCGTCCGTGGATAGTCCCTTGACCGAAGTGAGCTTAAGAAGCGGTTTCAGTAAGTTTCTCCTCTGCGACGACCATTCTGACACAATGCTCTCGTTGATTTTCATGAGGGCATCCCCATGCGGAAGGGGAATTTTCTTTTTATGTCGGGTAGGGGCAGGAACAGGAGAAGGGGAGGGAGCGGGAGTAGTGGATCTTTTCAGGGGGGTCAGCTCAAAGGTCGGGGACTGGGACACCTTCTGTGGAGAAGAGGGTAGGCTCCTGGCTTTCTGCGCGTAGGAGCACCTAATTGGGGAGACCGGAAGTGATGAGCATTTGTCCCTGTGTTTTCTTCTTTCCACGCTCCTACTCCTCCGTCGACTCTTGGGTTTTTCATGATGCTCCTCTTCGTCGTCTCTCCCACGTTTTAAGGACGCCGACCTTTCCACGTCCATTTCTTCCACCTTCTTGGGGGAAAAACTCATCTTCTGTTCATGTTTGGCCGGCGTTTCGGCGGGAGGGGAGACCTCTACCGGGGGCTCCTTTTGTTTTTCCGGCCCCCCGCCCAGAGGCGGCGCTTTTGCCAGGCACGCCTTCTGTTTAGCCGGGGATGCTGCTTTTGCCGGAGTCTGTTTTGGAGGCGTCTTGACGGGTGGCGACGTCTTTGCCGGAGAAGGAGTCTTTGCCTTCCTTCTACCGACCACCTGCCACTCGCCCTCCTTATTGCCAGTCTGAGCTGGAGTTGGTGTTGCAGGCTTAGTCGTCTCCTTTCCCCCTGCCTTTTCTTCTTGCTGCGGCTGCTTGGCTGTTTGGGCCTTTGGGGGCGGGTTCTTAGTCGGGCAAGTCTTGGCAACATGTTCCGCCGCCCCACAGACCCAACAGGCCGGCTTTCTTCCCTCCACAATCACGAATATCTTGCGACCCCTGCAAGTAATGATGTTGGGGATCTTTTCAATCCTCTCCTTCGTCAAGGTCACTTGGAGGGTCATGTCACCCGTTAAGAAGCCTGCCTTTGACCGTAGCGAGGAGACTTCTGACACTTTGCCATATCCGGCAAAAAAGGCACCGATATGGTCCTCGGCGATGTCCATTGGGACGCCATGCAGGGTAATTTTGAGTTTCTTAGTGCCCATATACTCCGTATGGATTTGGAGAGTCTTAGTTTCCATGACTACTCCCATTAGGGCCTTCGCCTCCCCTGCAGATCCAAGCAGGACGTCCCACATGGCACCGCCCCTCCTCGCTACGGCCCTGGCTTTGATGTTCAATGCTTTAATACTTTCTTCAAAAGAATCCCTGGGGACCCCAATTAGCTTATGTGATTTAAGGTCTTTTGTTATCAGGGTAATGATACGGGCTTCTATTAGGGCTAACTGTTCAGGGACCGAAACCAGTTCCGATCCCTTGATAAATTCCGCATACTTAAGGTTCATTTGTGCATAGTATTCCTCTCCCTTAGTAGTGATTCTACCTCCATTCCACCCAGAGGTAGAAGGTATGGGAGATACTGCTGGTACTTCCGAAGCGAGGTTGATCCTAGGTGGTAAACTCCAGTCACCTTCCTTTCCTCCCACCGAGGCCGTGGTGGGAGGACCGACTTCTTCCGGCCTATTACAGGCCATTGCCACTAAGTGGCCGAACACCGGGTAGTTGCAATCCGGTGTTTCGCGTTGTTTAGACGCTACTTTGCGCTGGCCCGAGCAATAAACTCGGGCTGGAATGCAAGCAAACCCAAAGACCCAAAATGATAGCTAATATCACGAAGGAACAAGAGCTTCTTTTTGGTCTTTTTGCCAAACACCACACAAACAAAAAGTCTGGGAGGGGATGGCTAGTTTTATTTATTCTTTAATTACAAAGAATTATGGCACAAGGCCGAAAAATGGGTGGGGGTACAAAACTTGGGGTGGTCTTCGGTACTCTATCTTATACCTAGCTAATCGGATTCACGACCCATACATACGTTACAATTTTTCTCAATCACCATAAGAATTTGTCCATCAACACTCATACATATCGTACACCAAAATGCCGCAAAAACCATACCAGGGACCTAAAAAACGCCCCAAAATGTACATAAAAATTTAAGACTTATTTACAAATATAATACAAAAATAGATTTAAAAATTTATACATGAAATGACATGATGGGAAGGGGTATGAAGAAACAGAAAATCCCCAACATAAAAACAATTTCAAATGAACATCATATACAGAGTGTTAGTAAGACCCAGACACACCCTCATAATTAAAGAGGCCACTGTATTCTGCCTTAAAAGGCAAAATCAAGTAGCTCTCTTTCTACAGGGGAAAGGAGAAGCAGGTTAAAATAAATTGGACTGGGGAATATATAAGGCTGACCCAGCCGAGAGTAAAACGGGACAAAATAACGATGGACAAAGGGGATCTCGAACTGGATCATAACAAAAGTATTGGAGCCGGGAACAGGCTAGGACAACCCATACACTCACATTAACTAGGTACACAAAAGAATATCTACCTTAACCACGGGAAGGGTTCCAAAGGAATCCCCCCCGATGTGATTAGCAGATCTAAAAAAGAAAATCAAGGCTAGCCCCGGTCACACGAACCAGGCTCGCTGCATGTATCCACCTTTCGCAAAAGTCTGTCGGGTGCAGCCGTTTCCGTTCAGTTCTAATCTTCATTTTGAGCTGGTGCTCAAAATATCGGATTAGATCCTGATCCGAAAGACGACCGCCCCGCAAGACTTCCTCCAGTCGCGTCGTCCATATCACCATTCTAGCCGAAGCCAGCAGCGTCAGAAACACCATCCGCTTCACTCCAGAGTACGGGGGCAACACATTGTCCACAGCGTATGCGCGATCAATGAGCACGAGCTCCCGCGGCGCGATACGAGCAGTCAACTCGCCGACACGCGCCCACAACGGGCGAACGCGCGAACAATGGAAGAAGGCGTGCGCAGACGTCTCCTTAATTCCAAGGTTGCAACGTTCACAATCTGGCAAATCCGCCAGGCCCATTGCGAAACGCTTGTCATTGAGAGACAAACCATTCCGAGCCAATCGCCAGGTCAGAGAAAACTCAGAGTTGCTGAGCCACTCTGCACCTGGCGCCCAAGACCAATGAGAGCGGTACTCCACTCTCGACATGCCGAGCTTACTCCACAGCTTATCCTTCACGGCACCCTCCACTAATCCCCGATAGAAGATTTTCCTAGGCTGTGAAAGGTCACTGGACCGTGGAATGGCCTGTAAAGCCGCCAGACATTCGAGGAGGAATTTCGGTCGCACCCAAGGCCTGACGGTCAGCCATAGGGTCGGGGGCGTGATGGTAAGGCAAGGGAACATGTCCCTCACTACCCCCGCAAGCAACCGATCTTCCTCTAACGCGCGCCTGAGGAATGCCAACCTTGAAGCGAGCACGTGGCTCCTCAAGTGTGGCATCCCCAGACCCCCTTGACACGGACGGAGGCAACAGACTCCTTTGTCGACCATGTGTTTGCGTCCTCTCCAAAGACAGGAGAATAGCAAACGCTCGAGCGCCTTCTCATGATCGTCACAAAGGGGAAGTACTGACAGCCGGTAAAGGATCATGGGAAAGAGGTATGTGTTACACACCTCCGCCAAGCCCTTCACGGAGAGACCCCGTCGACGCCAAATCTTGACCGACGCGCCGACCTTTGCCAGTACTTCTGACCAGTTTTTCTCCAGCTGTAAGTCCGGACCGAACCAAACTCCGAGGAGCTTGACCGGCCCGTCCGTCCAGCTGAAGGGACCCCGGGAGGGAAACTCCCTTCCAGGCACCTAACCGCAAGCCGGATGACTTGTCGCAGTTAATTCTGGCCCCTGTCACCTTCTCGTACCGTACAAGCGCCTGGTGTACCGCCTCTATGTCCCTGCGGGAGGACACAAAGGTCGTTACGTCATCGGCGTACGCAGAAACCCTGGCTCGAGCTCCGCCAGGGACTTCGATTCCACGCAGGACCGGACTGCCCGTCTCGTCCCTTAGCCGGCGAAGGAGGGGCTCCAACGCCAAGACATAAAGGAGAGAAGACAGTGGACAACCCTGTCGGACCGACCTAGACAGCGCGAAAGCGCCCGACAGCTTCCCGTTCACCTGTACCACAGCCCGGGGGGAGCGATACAGAAGGCTAATCCAGCGGCTGAAGTCGGGTTTGAATCCGGCGGCCTGCAGGACAGCAGCCAGGTAGCCATGGTCAATCCTATCAAATGCCTTGGACTGATCTAAATTGATCAGCGCGGCCTCATCGTCGTCTTCTACACCCTCTATGATCGTGCGAATCAAGTGCAGGTTGCTCTGAATTGTTCTCCCCTTCACAGAACAAGTCTGATCCGGTTCCAACAGAGACTCGGCAACTAGCTGCAAGCGATTCGTCAGGATCTTGGCCAAAATCTTTAACTCTGTGTTTAGCAGAGTTATGGGCCTGTAATCGTCTAGTTCCCTCCCAACCTTCTTGCCTTTTCTCAACAGCGTGATCACGCCCCTGGTGATCCGACCGGGGATGGACCCCTGCCGAAACCAGTGGTTGAACACGACTGCCAAGAGCGGGACAAAAAGGTGCGACATCCTCAAGTACAATTCATAGGGCAAACCATCCAAACCTGGCGACTTGCCACTGCCGACCTTCTTCAAAGCCACGTAGATTTCGTCCTCCGTAATCTCCCCTTCGCAGCTAGCCGCTTCAGCCGGCAAAAGCCGGGGAAAGTCAGCCAAATAGCTGCGAAAGTCCTCGTCACGGAGACCAGGCTCCTTGGTAAATCGGTGTTCGAAATGCTGCCGGAACGCCTCGCACATGTCGTCGGTCGACCTAAGGAGATGTCCCTCCGGGTCGCGTACCTCTCGAATGTACCGGTCGCCGGCTCGGCGAATTTCTTCCTTGCGCAGTTCCGCGCCCATTTTCACAGCTTCGGAAGACATCTTGCTTAACTTAGCCCTAATTACCTGACCCATGTAGCGCCCGCTAGTCGAACGCTCCAGGGCCTCCCTGGCTAAGGCTATTTCTAGGGAATCCCCACCAGCCTCCGCCCGGGCGAAATTAGCTCTAAGTGTCTTTGCCTCCGCAGCCTTATCTAGGTTGAGCCGCTGGCTATATTTGGTGGCGAAAGACCTAATGGAGTCCTTAAGACTAACCCACCACTTACTCCCAATGACTCGCCCAATTAACGCCCGCTGAACTAGTTTTGTCAGCTGGTCACGAAAGTCCCGCTCGTCCAGTAAGGACTGGTTGAACTTCCAATAACCAGCCAACCTAGGCCTAAAATCTAACACCACACGGGCACAAACGAGTTTGTGATCCGTGTAGCCTAACCAGTGGAACGTTGGACATTCTAAGAAGTCTATGTCGGCTTCTCTCACTAACACCCTATCCAGGTACGCTGATACCCGGGTAGAGGGCCAACTACGCGTCCACGTCCACATGCTCCCTTCCGGATGATCGACCCGGTATCTATCGACGAGACCAAAATCGCCGACAAGATTGACCAGGCTACGATCACCACTCCACCCGCTAGCGCCCCTCCCTCTATCCCATTTGGGGGTTAGGATGGCATTCCAGTCCCCAACTAAGATTAGCCGTGTTGAATGCACCATGAAGGGCTCCAACAGCCGAAAGAAAGAGACACGCTCACCTTGAACATTGGGCGCATAAACCGCAATCAGCCGGAACGACTTGCTTTTCACTGCAATATCGGCCACGATCAGCCGGCCCTCGGCACCGACATGGACAAGGTCAACCCTCGCGTCCAGGGTACGCTTAACCAGCAAAGAAACACCTCTGGCCCGCCGGCTCCCATATGCTGAATAAACGACAAAGTCGTCATCCAGCACACACGAGTCGACTTCGCAAACAAAGTGAGTCTCTTGGATCGCGGCCACATCCACGCCGTACGACAAGAGGTCACGAAGCAGGCGAGCCGCCTTGCCCCGATCCCTCAGGCCATACGCATTCAAACTGGCTATCTTAATAGACATTTCTTAGATCTGAAAAAGAAAAAAGAAAAACATGCAACAACGGCACTAATCACATACGGGGAAAAAATCTCTGGTGGCTGGGACCCCGACGGACTGTCCTAGGGACCCTGTACCAACATCGGACGTAATCCGTCCGTCCAGGACAATACCGCCGACGTCCGTAGGGTAAGTGAGTTTTATTACCCTATATAAGCATGGGTGGATCAAAATCGGGAACCTCCCAGCACAATTTCTAGCCATTTTTTTTTAATTCAGGGGTGCCTTCCTGCACCATTCTAATATTTGAGTAATGTTTTTTAACCTGCGCTATGTGGTCCCAGACCCTCAGGTTGCCTCCTGTGTTACGTATCAGGGTAATGACACCTGGGGCCTGGGAAAAGTTCCTAGGGTTGTCCGTGGATAGTCCTTTCACCGAAGTAAGCTTTAGGAGTGGTTTGAGCAAATTTCTCCTTTGCGATGACCACTCTAACCCAATGTCTTCATTAATTTTCATGAGGGCATCCCCATGAGGGAGGGCATTTTTCTTTTTTATGCCGAGTAGGGGCCGGAACAGGAGAAGGGGAGGGAGAGGGAGTAGTGGATCTTCTCAAGGGGGTCAGCTCGAAGGTCGGGGACTGGGACACCTTCTGTGGAGAAGAGGGCAGGCTCCTGGCTTTCTGCGCATAGGAGCACCTAACTGGGGAAACCGGAAGAGATGTACATTTATCCCTGTGTCTTCTTCGTTCCACGCTCCTACTCCTCCGTCGACTCTTGGGTTTATCGTGCTGCTCTTCCTCGTCGTCTCTTCCGCGTTTTAAGGACGCCGACCTTTCCACGTCCATTTCCTCCACCTTCTTGGGGGAGGGACTCCTTTTCTGTACATGTTTGGCCGGCGTTTTGGCGGGAGGGGAGACCTCTACCGGGGGCTCCTTTTGTTTTTCCGGCTCCCCGCCCAGAGACGGCGCTTTTGCCGGGCACGCCTTCTGTTTAGCTGGGGACGCTGCTTTTGCCGGAGTCTGTTTTGGAGGCGTCTTGACAGGGGGCGGCACCTTCGCGGGGGAAGGAGTCTTCGCCTTCTTTCTGCCGACCACCTGCCACTCGCCCTCCCTACTGCCAGTCTGTGCTGGAGTTGGTGTTGCTGTCTTAGTCGTCTCCTTTCCCCCTGCCTTTTCCTCTTGCTGCGGCTGCTTGGCTGTTTGGGCCTTTGGGGGTGGGTTCTTCGTCGGGCAAGCCTTGGCAACATGTTCCGCCGCCCCGCAGACCCAACAGCACGGCTTTCTTCCCTCCACAATCACAAATATCTTGCGACCCCTACAAGTGAGGATGTTGGGGATCTTATCTATCTTCTCTTTTGTCAAGGTCACTTGGAGGGTCATGTCGCCCGTCAAAAAGCCTGCCTTTGACCGCAGCGAGGAGACTTCGGCCACCTTGCCATATCCCGCAAAAAAGGCACCAATATGGTCCTCGGCGATGTCCATTGGGACGCCATGCAGGGTGATTTTAAGTTTCTTAGTACCCATGTACTCTGTATGGATTTGGAGTGTCTTGGTTTCCAAGACCACTCCCATTAGGGCCTTCGCCTCCCCTGCAGATCCAAGCAGGACGTCCCACATGGCACCGCCTCTCCTCGCTACGGCCCTGGCTTTGATCTTCAGTGCTTTAATACTTTCTTCAAAAACGTCCCTGGGGACCCCAATTAATTTGTGTGTTTTAAGGTCCTTTGTTATCAAGGTAATTATTCGGGCTTCTATTAGAGCTAACTGTTCAGGGACCGAAACCAGTTCTGCTTCCTTGATAAATTCCGCGTACTTCAAGTTCATTTGAGCGTAGTACTCCTCTCCCTTAGTAGTGATTCTACCTCCATTCCACCCAGAGGTAGAAGGTATGGGAGATGCTGCTGATACTTCCGAAGAGGGGTCGATCCTAGGTGGTAAACTCCAGTCTCCTCTTTCCCTCCCACCGAGGCCGTGGTGGGAGGGCCGACTTCTTCCGGCCTATTACAGGCCATTGCCACCAAAGTGGCCGAACACCGGGTAGTTGCAATCCGGTGTTTCGCGTTGTTTAGACGCTACTTTGCGCTGGCCCGAGCAATAAACTCGGGCTGGAATGCAAGCAAACCCAAAAACCAAATTGATAGCTAATATCACGGTGGAACAAAAGCTTCGCTCTGGTTTTTTTTGCCAAACACCACACAAACAAAAGTCTGGGGGGGGGATGGCTAGTTTTATTTATTCTTTAAATACAAAGAATTATGGCACAAGGCCGAAAAATGGGAGGGGGAACAAAACTTGGGGTGGTCTTCAGTACACTATCTTATACCTAGCTAATCGGATTCACGACCCATACATACGTTACAATTTTCTCAATCACCATAAGAATTTGTCCATCAACACTCATACATATCGTACACCAAAATACCGCAAACTCCATACCAGGGACCTACAAAACGCCCCAAATGTACATAAAAATTGTAACTATTTACAAATATAATACAAAAATAGATTTAAAAATTTATACATGAAATGACATGATGGGAAGGGGGAATGAAGAAACAAAAATCCCCAAAACAAAAACAATGTCAAATGAAAACATATACATAGTGTTAGTAAGACCCAAACACACCCTCATAATTAAAGAGGCCACTGTATTCTGTCTTAAAAGGCAAAATCAAGTAGCTCTCTTTCTACAGGGGATGGGAGAAGCAGGTTAAAAATAAATTGGACTGGGGAATATATAAGGCTGACCCAGCCGAGAGTAAAACGGGACAAAATAACGATGGACAAAGGGGATCTCGAACTGGATCATAACAAAAGCATTGGAGCCGGGAACAGGCTAGGACAACCCATACACTCACATTAACTAGGTACACAAAAGAATTTCTACCTTAACCACGGGAAGGGTTCCAAAGGAATCCCCCCCGATGTGATTAGCAGATCTAAAAAGAAAATCAAGGCTAGCCCCGGTCACACGAACCAGGCTCGCTGCATGTATCCACCTTTCGCAAAAGTCTGTCGGGTGCAGCCGTTTCCGTTCAGTTCTAATCTTCATTTTGAGCTGGTGCTCAAAATATCGGATTAGATCCTGATCCGAAAGACGGCCGCCCCGCAAGACTTCCTCCAGTCGCGTCGTCCATATCACCATTCTAGCCGAGGCCAGCAGCGTCAGAAACACCATCCGCTTCACTCCAGAGTACGGGGGCAACACATTGTCCACAGCGTATGCGCGATCAATGAGCACGAGCTCCCGCGGCGCGATACGAGCAGTCAACTCGCCGACACGCGCCCACAACGGGCGAACGCGCGAACAATGGAAGAAGGCGTGCGCAGACGTCTCCTTAATTCCAAGGTTGCAACGTTCACAATCTGGCAAATCCGCCAGGCCCATTGCGAAACGCTTGTCATTGAGAGACAAACCATTCCGAGCCAATCGCCAGGTCAGAGAAAACTCAGAGTTGCTGAGCCAGTCCGCACCTGGCGCCCAAGACCAATGAGAGCGGTACTCCACTCTCGACATGCCGAGCTTACTCCACAGCTTATCCTTCACGGCACCCTCCACTAATCCCCGATAGAAGATTTTCCTAGGCTGTGAAAGGTCACTGGACCGTGGAATGGCCTGTAAAGCCGCCAGACATTCGAGGAGGAATTTCGGTCGCACCCAAGGCCTGACGGTCAGCCATAGGGTCGGGGGCGTGATGGTAAGGCAAGGGAACATGTCCCTCACTACCCCCGCAAGCAACCGATCTTCCTCTAACGCGCGCCTGAGGAATGCCAACCTTGAAGCGAGCACGTGGCCTCAAGTGTGGCATCCCCAGACCCCCTTGACACGGACGGAGGCAACAGACTCCTTTGTCGACCATGTGTTTGCGTCCTCTCCAAAGACAGGAGAATAGCAAACGCTCGAGCGCCTTCTCATGATCGTCACAAAGGGGAAGTACTGACAGCCGGTAAAGGATCATGGGAAAGAGGTATGTGTTACACACCTCCGCCAAGCCCTTCACGGAGAGACCCCGTCGACGCCAAATCTTGACCGACGCGCCGACCTTTGCCAGTACTTCTGACCAGTTTTTCTCCAGCTGTAAGTCCGGACCGAACCAAACTCCGAGGAGCTTGACCGGCCCGTCCGTCCAGCTGAAGGGCCCCGGGAGGGAAACTCCCTTCCAGGCACCTAACCGCAAGCCGGATGACTTGTCGCAGTTGATTCTGGCCCCTGTCACCTTCTCGTACCGTACAAGCGCCTGGTGTACCGCCTCTATGTCCCTGCGGGAGGACACAAAGGTCGTTACGTCATCGGCGTACGCAGAAACCCTGGCTCGAGCTCCGCCAGGGACTTCAATTCCACGCAGGACCGGACTGCCAGTCTCGTCCCTCAGCCGGCGAAGGAGGGGCTCCAACGCCAAGACATAAAGGAGAGAAGACAGTGGACAACCCTGTCGGACCGACCTAGACAGCGCGAAAGCGCCCGACAGCTTCCCGTTCACCTGTACCACAGCCCGGGGGGAGCGATACAGAAGGCTAATCCAGCGGCTGAAGTCGGGTTTGAATCCGGCGGCCTGCAGGACAGCAGCCAGGTAGCCATGGTCAATCCTATCAAATGCCTTGGACTGATCTAAATTGATCAGCGCGGCCTCATCGTCGTCTTCTACACCCTCTATGATCGTGCGAATCAAGTGCAGGTTGCTCTGAATTGTTCTCCCCTTCACAGAACAAGTCTGATCCGGTTCCAACAGAGACTCGGCAACTAGCTGCAAGCGATTCGTCAGGATCTTGGCCAAAATCTTTAACTCTGTGTTTAGCAGAGTTATGGGCCTGTAATCATCTAGTTCCCTCCCAACCTTCTTGCCTTTTCTCAACAGCGTGATCACGCCCCTGGTGATCCGACCGGGGATGGACCCCTGCCGAAACCAGTGGTTGAACACGACTGCCAAGAGCGGGACAAAAAGGTGCGACATCCTCAAGTACAATTCATAGGGCAAACCATCCAAACCTGGCGACTTGCCACTGCCGACCTTCTTCAAAGCCACGTAGATTTCGTTCTCCGTAATCTCCCCTTCGCAGCTAGCCGCTTCAGCCGGCAAAAGCCGGGGAAAGTCAGCCAAATAGCTGCGAAAGTCCTCGTCACGGAGACCAGGCTCCTTGGTAAATCGGTGTTCGAAATGCTGCCGGAACGCCTCGCACATGTCGTCGGTCGACCTAAGGAGATGTCCCTCCGGGTCGCGTACCTCTCGAATGTACCGGTCGCCGGCTCGGCGAATTTCTTCCTTGCGCAGTTCCGCGCCCATTTTCACAGCTTCGGAAGACATCTTGCTTAACTTAGCCCTAATTACCTGGCCCATGTAGCGCCCGCTAATCGAACGCTCCAGGGCCTCCCTGGCTAAGGCTATCTCTAGGGAATCCCCACCAGCCTCCGCCCGGGCGAAATTAGCTCTAAGTGTCTTTGCCTCCGCAGCCTTATCTAGGTTGAGCCGTTGGCTATATTTGGTGGCGAAAGACCTAATGGAGTCCTTAAGACTAACCCACCACTTACTCCCAATGACTCGCCCAATTAACGCCCGCTGAACTAGTTTTGTCAGCTGGTCACGAAAGTCCCGCCTGTCCAGTAAGGACTGGTTGAACTTCCAATAACCAGCCAACCTAGGCCTAAAATCTAACACCACACGGGCACAAACGAGTTTGTGGTCCGTGTAGCCTAACCAGTGGAACGTTGGACATTCTAAGAAGTCTATATCGGCTTCTCTCACTAACATCCTATCCAGGTACGCTGATACCCGGGTAGAAGGCCAACTACGCGTCCACGTCCACATGCTCCCTTCCGGATGATCGACCCGGTATCTATCGACGAGACCAAAATCGCCGACAAGATTGACCAGGCTACGATCACCACTCCACCCGCTAGCGCCCCTCCCTCTATCCCATTTGGGGGTTAGGATGGCATTCCAGTCCCCAACTAAGATTAGCCGTGTTGAATGCACCATGAAGGGCTCCAACAGCCGAAAGAAAGAGACACGCTCACCTTGAACATTGGGCGCATAAACCGCAATCAGCCGGAACGACTTGCTTTTCACTGCAATATCGGCCACGATCAGCCGGCCCTCGGCACCGACATGGACAAGGTCAACCCTCGCGTCCAGGGTACGCTTAACCAGCAAAGAAACACCTCTGGCCCGCCGGCTTCCCATATGCTGAATAAACGACAAAGTCGTCATCCAGCACACACGAGTCGACTTCGCAAACAAAGTGAGTCTCTTGGATCGCGGCCACATCCACGCCGTACGACAAGAGGTCACGAAGCAGGCGAGCCGCCTTGCCCCGATCCCTCAGGCCATACGCATTCAAACTGGCTATCTTAATAGACATTTCTTAGATCTGAAAAAGAAAAAAGAAAAACATGCAACAACGGCACTAATCACATACGGGGAAAAAATCTCTGGTGGCTGGGACCCCGACGGACTGTCCTAGGGACCCTGTACCAACATCGGACGTAATCCGTCCGTCCAGGACAATACCGCCGACGTCCGTAGGGTAAGTGAGTTTTATTACCCTATATAAGCATGGGTGGATCAAAATCGGGAACCTCCCAGCACAATTTCTAGCCATTTTTTTTAATTCAGGGGTGCCTTCCTGCACCATTCTAATATTTGAGTAATGTTTTTTAACCTGAGCTATGTGGTCCCAGACCCTCAGGTTGCCTCCTGTGTTGCGTATCAGGGTAATGACACCTGGGGCCTGGGAAAAGTTCCTAGGGTTGTCCGTGGATAGTCCTTTCACCGAAGTAAGCTTTAGGAGTGGTTTGAGCAAATTTCTCCTTTGCGATGACCACTCTAACCCAATGTCTTCATTAATTTTCATGAGGGCATCCCCATGAGGGAGGGCATTTTTCTTTTTATGCCGAGTAGGGGCCGGAACAGGAGAAGGGGAGGGAGAGGGAGTAGTGGATCTTCTCAAGGGGGTCAGCTCGAAGGTCGGGGACTGGGACACCTTCTGTGGAGAAGAGGGCAGGCTCCTGGCTTTCTGCGCATAGGAGCACCTAACTGGGGAAACCGGAAGAGATGTACATTTATCCCTGTGTCTTCTTCGTTCCACGCTCCTACTCCTCCGTCGACTCTTGGGTTTATCGTGCTGCTCTTCCTCGTCGTCTCTTCCGCGTTTTAAGGACGCCGACCTTTCCACGTCCATTTCCTCCACCTTCTTGGGGGAGGGACTCCTTTTCTGTACATGTTTGGCCGGCGTTTTGGCGGGAGGGGAGACCTCTACCGGGGGCTCCTTTTGTTTTTCCGGCTCCCCGCCCAGAGACGGCGCTTTTGCCGGGCACGCCTTCTGTTTAGCTGGGGACGCTGCTTTTGCCGGAGTCTGTTTTGGAGGCGTCTTGACAGGGGGCGGCACCTTCGCGGGGGAAGGAGTCTTCGCCTTCTTTCTGCCGACCACCTGCCACTCGCCCTCCCTACTGACAGTCTGTGCTGGAGTTGGTGTTGCTGTCTTAGTCGTCTCCTTTCCCCCTGCCTTTTCCTCTTGCTGCGGCTGCTTGGCTGTTTGGGCCTTTGGGGGTGGGTTCTTCGTCGGGCAAGCCTTGGCAACATGTTCCGCCGCCCCGCAGACCCAACAGCACGGCTTTCTTCCCTCCACAATCACAAATATCTTGCGACCCCTGCAAGTAATGATGTTGGGGATCTTTTCAATCCTCTCCTTCGTCAAGGTCACTTGGAGGGTCATGTCACCCGTTAAGAAGCCTGCCTTTGACCGCAGCGAGGAGACTTCTGACACTTTGCCATATCCGGCAAAAAAGGCACCGATATGGTCCTCGGCGATGTCCATTGGGACGCCATGCAGGGTAATTTTAAGTTTCTTAGTACCCATGTACTCTGTATGGATTTGGAGTGTCTTGGTTTCCAAGACCACTCCCATTAGGGCCTTCGCCTCCCCTGCAGATCCAAGCAGGACGTCCCACATGGCACCGCCTCTCCTCGCTACGGCCCTGGCTTTGATCTTCAGTGCTTTAATACTTTCTTCAAACACGTCCCTGGGGACCCCAATTAATTTGTGTGTTTTAAGGTCCTTTGTTATCAAGGTAATTATTCGGGCTTCTATTAGAGCTAACTGTTCAGGGACCGAAACCAGTTCTGCTTCCTTGATAAATTCCGCGTACTTCAAGTTCATTTGAGCGTAGTACTCCTCTCCCTTAGTAATGATTCTACCTCCATTCCACCCAGAGGTAGAAGGTATGGGAGATGCTGCTGATACTTCCGAAGAGGGGTCGATCCTAGTTGGTAAACTCCAGTCTCCTCTTTCCCTCCCACCGAGGCCGTGGTGGGAGGACCGACTTCTTCCGGCCTATTACAGGCCATTGCCACCAAAGTGGCCGAACACCGGGTAGTTGCAATCCGGTGTTTCGCGTTGTTTAGACGCTACTTTGCGCTGGCCCGAGCAATAAACTCGGGCTGGAATGCAAGCAAACCCAAAAACCAAATTGATAGCTAATATCACGGTGGAACAAAAGCTTCGCTCTGGTTTTTTTGCCAAACACCACACAAACAAAAGTCTGGGGGGGATGGCTAGTTTTATTTATTCTTTAAATACAAAGAATTATGGCACAAGGCCGAAAAATGGGAGGGGGAACAAAACTTGGGGTGGTCTTCAGTACACTATCTTATACCTAGCTAATCGGATTCACGACCCATACATACGTTACAATTTTCTCAATCACCATAAGAATTTGTCCATCAACACTCATACATATCGTACACCAAAATACCGCAAAAACCATACCAGGGACCTACAAAACGCCCCAAATGTACATAAAAATTTGTGACTATTTACAAATATAATACAAAAATAGATTTAAAAATTTGTGCATGAAATGACATGATGGGAAGGGGGAATGAAGAAACAAAAAACCCCAAACTAAAAACAATTTCAAATGAACATCATATACATGGTGTTAGTAAGACCCAAACACACCCTCATAATTAAAGAGGCCACTGTATTCTGCCTTAAAAGGCAAAATCAAGTAGCTCTCTTTCTACAGGGGAAAGGAGAAGCAGGTTAAAATAAATTGGACTGGGGAATATATAAGGCTGACCCAGCCGAGAGTAAAACGGGACAAAATAACGATGGACAAAGGGGATCTCGAACTGGATCATAACAAAAGTATTGGAGCCGGGAACAGGCTAGGACAACCCATACACTCACATTAACTAGGTACACAAAAGAATATCTACCTTAACCACGGGAAGGGTTCCAAAGGAAACCCCCCCGATGTGATTAGCAGATCTAAAAAAGAAAATCAAGGCTAGCCCCGGTCACACGAACCAGGCTCGCTGCATGTATCCACCTTTCGCAAAAGTCTGTCGGGTGCAGCCGTTTCCGTTCAGTTCTAATCTTCATTTTGAGCTGGTGCTCAAAATATCGGATTAGATCCTGATCCGAAAGACGACCGCCCCGCAAGACTTCCTCCAGTCGCGTCGTCCATATCACCATTCTAGCCGAAGCCAGCAGCGTCAGAAACACCATCCGCTTCACTCCAGAGTACGGGGGCAACACATTGTCCACAGCGTATGCGCGATCAATGAGCACGAGCTCCCGCGGCGCGATACGAGCAGTCAACTCGCCGACACGCGCCCACAACGGGCGAACGCGCGAACAATGGAAGAAGGCGTGCGCAGACGTCTCCTTGATTCCAAGGTTGCAACGTTCACAATCTGGCAAATCCGCCAGGCCCATTGCGAAACGCTTGTCATTGAGAGACAAACCATTCCGAGCCAATCGCCAGGTCAGAGAAAACTCAGAGTTGCTGAGCCAATCTGCACCTGGCGCCCAAGACCAATGAGAGCGGTACTCCACTCTCGACATGCCGAGCTTACTCCACAGCTTATCCTTCACGGCACCCTCCACTAATCCCCGATAGAAGATTTTCCTAGGCTGTGAAAGGTCACTGGACCGTGGAATGGCCTGTAAAGCCGCCAGACATTCGAGGAGGAATTTCGGTCGCACCCAAGGCCTGACGGTCAGCCATAGGGTCGGGGGCGTGATGGTAAGGCAAGGGAACATGTCCCTCACTACCCCCGCAAGCAACCGATCTTCCTCTAACGCGCGCCTGAGGAATGCCAACCTTGAAGCGAGCACGTGGCTCCTCAAGTGTGGCATCCCCAGACCCCCTTGACACGGACGGAGGCAACAGACTCCTTTGTCGACCATGTGTTTGCGTCCTCTCCAAAGACAGGAGAATAGCAAACGCTCGAGCGCCTTCTCATGATCGTCACAAAGGGGAAGTACTGACAGCCGGTAAAGGATCATGGGAAAGAGGTATGTGTTACACACCTCCGCCAAGCCCTTCACGGAGAGACCCCGTCGACGCCAAATCTTGACCGACGCGCCGACCTTTGCCAGTACTTCTTGACCAGTTTTTCTCCAGCTTGTAAGTCCGGACCGAACCAAACTCCGAGGAGCTTGACCGGCCCGTCCGTCCAGCTGAAGGGCCCCGGGAGGGAAACTCCCTTCCAGGCACCTAACCGCAAGCCGGATGACTTGTCGCAGTTAATTCTGGCCCCTGTCACCTTCTCGTACCGTACAAGCGCCTGGTGTACCGCTCTATGTCCCTGCGGGAGGACACAAAGGTCGTTACGTCATCGGCGTACGCAGAAACCCTGGCTCGAGCTCCGCCAGGGACTTCAATTCCACGCAGGACCGGACTGCCCGTCTCGTCCCTTAGCCGGCGAAGGAGGGGCTCCAACGCCAAGACATAAAGGAGAGAAGACAGTGGACAACCCTGTCGGACCGACCTAGACAGCGCGAAAGCGCCCGACAGCTTCCCGTTCACCTGTACCACAGCCTGGGGGGAGCGATACAGAAGGCTAATCCAGCGGCTGAAGTCGGGTTTGAATCCGGCGGCCTGCAGGACAGCAGCCAGGTAGCCATGGTCAATCCTATCAAATGCCTTGGACTGATCTAAATTGATCAGCGCGGCCTCATCGTCGTCTTCTACACCCTCTATGATCGTGCGAATCAAGTGCAGGTTGCTCTGAATTGTTCTCCCCTTCACAGAACAAGTCTGATCCGGTTCCAACAGAGACTCGGCAACTAGCTGCAAGCGATTCGTCAGGATCTTGGCCAAAATCTTTAACTCTGTGTTTAGCAGAGTTATGGGCCTGTAATCGTCTAGTTCCCTCCCAACCTTCTTGCCTTTTCTCAACAGCGTGATCACGCCCCTGGTGATTCGACCGGGGATGGACCCCTGCCGAAACCAGTGGTTGAACACGACTGCCAAGAGCGGGACAAAAAGGTGCGACATCCTCAAGTACAATTCATAGGGCAAACCATCCAAACCTGGCGACTTGCCACTGCCGACCTTCTTCAAAGCCACGTAGATTTCGTCCTCCGTAATCTCCCCTTCACAGCTAGCCGCTTCAGCCGGCAAAAGCCGGGGAAAGTCAGCCAAATAGCTGCGAAAGTCCTCGTCACGGAGACCAGGCTCCTTGGTAAATCGGTGTTCGAAATGCTGCCGGAACGCCTCGCACATGTCGTCGGTCGACCTAAGGAGATGTCCCTCCGGGTCGCGTACCTCTCGAATGTACCGGTCGCCGGCTCGGCGAATTTCTTCCTTGCGCAGTTCCGCGCCCATTTTCACAGCTTCGGAAGACATCTTGCTTAACTTAGCCCTAATTACCTGGCCCATGTAGCGCCCGCTAGTCGAACGCTCCAGGGCCTCCCCTGGCTAAGGCTATTTCTAGGAATCCCCACCAGCCTCCGCCCGGGCGAAATTAGCTCTAAGTGTCTTTGCCTCCGCAGCCTTATCTAGGTTGAGCCACTGGCTATATTTGGTGGCGAAAGACCTAATGGAGTCCTTAAGACTAACCCACCACTTACTCCCAATGACTCGCCCAATTAACGCCCGCTGAACTAGTTTTGTCAGCTGGTCACGAAAGTCCCGCCTGTCCAGTAAGGACTGGTTGAACTTCCAATAACCAGCCAACCTAGGCCTAAAATCTAACACCACACGGGCACAAACGAGTTTGTGATCCGTGTAGCCTAACCAGTGGAACGTTGGACATTCTAAGAAGTCTATGTCGGCTTCTCTCACTAACACCCTATCCAGGTACGCTGATACCCGGGTAGAGGGCCAACTACGCGTCCACGTCCACATGCTCCCTTCCGGATGATCAACCCGGTATCTATCGACGAGACCAAAATCGCCGACAAGATTGACCAGGCTACGATCACCACTCCACCCGCTAGCGCCCCTCCCTCTATCCCATTTGGGGGTTAGGATGGCATTCCAGTCCCCAACTAAGATTAGCCGTGTTGAATGCACCATGAAGGGCTCCAACAGCCGAAAGAAAGAGACACGCTCACCTTGAACATTGGGCGCATAAACCGCAATCAGCCGGAACGACCTGCTTTTCACTGCAATATCGGCCACGATCAGCCGGCCCTCGGCACCGACATGGACAAGGTCAACCCTCGCGTCCAGGGTACGCTTAACCAGCAAAGAAACACCTCTGGCCCGCCGGCTCCCATATGCTGAATAAACGACAAAGTCGTCATCCAGCACACACGAGTCGACTTCGCAAACAAAGTGAGTCTCTTGGATCGCGGCCACATCCACGCCGTACGACAAGAGGTCACGAAGCAGGCGAGCCGCCTTGCCCTCCGATCCCTCAGGCCATACGCATTCAAACTGGCTATCTTGATAGACATTTCTTAGGCCTGAAAAGAGAACAAGAAAAAACATGCAACAACGGCTCTAATCACATACGGGGAAAAAATCTCTGGTGGCTGGGACCCCGACGGACTGTCCTAGGGACCCTGTACCAACATCGGACGTAATCCGTCCGTCCAGGACAATACCGCCGACGTCCGTAGGGTAAGTGAGTTTTATTACCCTATATAAGCATGGGTGGATCAAAATGGGGAACCTCCCAGCACAATTTCTAGCCATTTTCTTTAATTCGGGGGTGCCTTCCTGCACCATTCTAATATTTGGGTAATGTTTTTTACCTGGGCTATGTGGTCCCAGACCCTCAGGTTGCCTCCTGTGTTGCGTATCAGGGTAATGACGCCTGGGGCCTGGGAAAAGTTTTTAGGGTCGTCCGTGGATAGTCCCTTGACCGAAGTGAGCTTAAGAAGCGGTTTCAGTAAGTTTCTCCTCTGCGACGACCATTCTGACACAATGCTCTCGTTGATTTTCATGAGGGCATCCCCATGCGGAAGGGGAATTTTCTTTTTATGTCGGGTAGGGGCAGGAACAGGAGAAGGGGAGGGAGCGGGAGTAGTGGATCTTTTCAGGGGGGTCAGCTCAAAGGTCGGGGACTGGGACACCTTCTGTGGAGAAGAGGGTAGGCTCCTGGCTTTCTGCGCGTAGGAGCACCTAATTGGGGAGACCGGAAGTGATGAGCATTTGTCCCTGTGTTTTCTTCGTTCCACGCTCCTACTCCTCCGTCGACTCTTGGGTTTTTCATGATGCTCCTCTTCGTCGTCTCTCCCACGTTTTAAGGACGCCGACCTTTCCACGTCCATTTCTTCCACCTTCTTGGGGGAGAGACTCATCTTCTGTTCATGTTTGGCCGGCGTTTCGGCGGGAGGGGAGACCTCTACCGGGGGCTCCTTTTGTTTTTCCGGCCCCCCGCCCAGAGGCGGCGCTTTTGCCAGGCACGCCTTCTGTTTAGCCGGGGATGCTGCTTTTGCCGGAGTCTGTTTTGGAGGCGTCTTGACGGGTGGCGACGTCTTTGCCGGAGAAGGAGTCTTTGCCTTCCTTCTACCGACCACCTGCCACTCGCCCTCCTTATTGCCAGTCTGAGCTGGAGTTGGTGTTGCAGGCTTAGTCGTCTCCTTTCCCCCTGCCTTTTCTTCTTGCTGCGGCTGCTTGGCTGTTTGGGCCTTTGGGGGCGGGTTCTTAGTCGGGCAAGTCTTGGCAACATGTTCCGCCGCCCCACAGACCCAACAGGCCGGCTTTCTTCCCTCCACAATCACGAATATCTTGCGACCCCTGCAAGTAATGATGTTGGGGATCTTTTCAATCCTCTCCTTCGTCAAGGTCACTTGGAGGGTCATGTCACCCGTTAAGAAGCCTGCCTTTGACCGTAGCGAGGAGACTTCTGACACTTTGCCATATCCGGCAAAAAAGGCACCGATATGGTCCTCGGCGATGTCCATTGGGACGCCATGCAGGGTAATTTTGAGTTTCTTAGTGCCCATATACTCCGTATGGATTTGGAGAGTCTTAGTTTCCATGACTACTCCCATTAGGGCCTTCGCCTCCCCTGCAGATCCAAGCAGGACGTCCCACATGGCACCGCCCCTCCTCGCTACGGCCCTGGCTTTGATGTTCAATGCTTTAATACTTTCTTCAAAAGAATCCCTGGGGACCCCAATTAGCTTATGTGATTTAAGGTCTTTTGTTATCAGGGTAATGATACGGGCTTCTATTAGGGCTAACTGTTCAGGGACCGAAACCAGTTCCGATCCCTTGATAAATTCCGCGTACTTCAAGTTCATTTGAGCGTAGTACTCCTCTCCCTTAGTAGTGATTCTACCTCCATTCCACCCAGAGGTAGAAGGTATGGGAGATACTGCTGGTACTTCCGAAGCGAGGTTGATCCTAGGTGGTAAACTCCAGTCACCTTCCTTTCCTCCCACCGAGGCCGTGGTGGGAGGACCGACTTCTTCCGGCCTATTACAGGCCATTGCCACCAAAGTGGCCGAACACCGGGTAGTTGCAATCCGGTGTTTCGCGTTGTTTAGACGCTACTTTGCGCTGGCCCGAGCAATAAACTCGGGCTGGAATGCAACAAACCCAAAAACCAAATTGATAGCTAATATCACGGTGGAACAAAAGCTTCGCTCTGGTTTTTTTGCCAAACACCACACAAACAAAAGTCTGGGGGGGGGATGGCTAGTTTTATTTATTCTTTAATTACAAAGAATTATGGCACAAGGCCGAAAAATGGGTGGGGGTACAAAACTTGGGGTGGTCTTCAGTACTCTATCTTATACCTAGCTAATCGGATTCACGACCCATACATACGTTACAATTTTCTCAATCACCATAAGAATTTGTCCATCAACACTCATACATATCGTACACCAAAATACCGCAAAAACCATACCAGGGACCTACAAAACGCCCCAAATGTACATAAAAATTTGTGACTATTTACAAATATAATACAAAAATAGATTTAAAAATTTGTGCATGAAATGACATGATGGGAAGGGGGAATGAAGAAACAAAAAGCCCCAAACTAAAAACAATTTCAAATGAACATCATATACATGGTGTTAGTAAGACCCAAACACACCCTCATAATTAAAGAGGCCACTGTATTCTGCCTTAAAAGGCAAAATCAAGTAGCTCTCTTTCTACAGGGGAAAGGAGAAGCAGGTTAAAATAAATTGGACTGGGGAATATATAAGGCTGACCCAGCCGAGAGTAAAACGGGACAAAATAACGATGGACAAAGGGGATCTCGAACTGGATCATAACAAAAGTATTGGAGCCGGGAACAGGCTAGGACAACCCATACACTCACATTAACTAGGTACACAAAAGAATATCTACCTTAACCACGGGAAGGGTTCCAAAGGAATCCCCCCCGATGTGATTAGCAGATCTAAAAAAGAAAATCAAGGCTAGCCCCGGTCACACGAACCAGGCTCGCTGCATGTATCCACCTTTCGCAAAAGTCTGTCGGGTGCAGCCGTTTCCGTTCAGTTCTAATCTTCATTTTGAGCTGGTGCTCAAAATATCGGATTAGATCCTGATCCGAAAGACGACCGCCCCGCAAGACTTCCTCCAGTCGCGTCGTCCATATCACCATTCTAGCCGAAGCCAGCAGCGTCAGAAACACCATCCGCTTCACTCCAGATTACGGGGGCAACACATTGTCCACAGCGTATGCGCGATCAATGAGCACGAGCTCCCGCGGCGCGATACGAGCAGTCAACTCGCCGACACGCGCCCACAACGGGCGAACGCGCGAACAATGGAAGAAGGCGTGCGCAGACGTCTCCTTGATTCCAAGGTTGCAACGTTCACAATCTGGCAAATCCGCCAGGCCCATTGCGAAACGCTTGTCATTGAGAGACAAACCATTCCGAGCCAATCGCCAGGTCAGAGAAAACTCAGAGTTGCTGAGCCAATCTGCACCTGGCGCCCAAGACCAATGAGAGCGGTACTCCACTCTCGACATGCCGAGCTTACTCCACAGCTTATCCTTCACGGCACCCTCCACTAATCCCCGATAGAAGATTTTCCTAGGCTGTGAAAGGTCACTGGACCGTGGAATGGCCTGTAAAGCCGCCAGACATTCGAGGAGGAATTTCGGTCGCACCCAAGGCCTGACGGTCAGCCATAGGGTCGGGGGCGTGATGGTAAGGCAAGGGAACATGTCCCTCACTACCCCCGCAAGCAACCGATCTTCCTCTAACGCGCGCCTGAGGAATGCCAACCTTGAAGCGAGCACGTGGCTCCTCAAGTGTGGCATCCCCAGACCCCCCTTGACACGGACGGAGGCAACAGACTCCTTTGTCGACCATGTGTTTGCGTCCTCTCCAAAGACAGGAGAATAGCAAACGCTCGAGCGCCTTCTCATGATCGTCACAAAGGGGAAGTACTGACAGCCGGTAAAGGATCATGGGAAAGAGGTATGTGTTACACACCTCCGCCAAGCCCTTCACGGAGAGACCCCGTCGACGCCAAATCTTGACCGACGCGCCGACCTTTGCCAGTACTTCTTGACCAGTTTTTCTCCAGCTGTAAGTCCGGACCGAACCAAACTCCGAGGAGCTTGACCGGCCCGTCCGTCCAGCTGAAGGGCCCCGGGAGGGAAACTCCCTTCCAGGCACCTAACCGCAAGCCGGATGACTTGTCGCAGTTAATTCTGGCCCCTGTCACCTTCTCGTACCGTACAAGCGCCTGGTGTACCGCCTCTATGTCCCTGCGGGAGGACACAAAGGTCGTTACGTCATCGGCGTACGCAGAAACCCTGGCTCGAGCTCCGCCAGGGACTTCAATTCCACGCAGGACCGGACTGCCCGTCTCGTCCCTTAGCCGGCGAAGGAGGGGCTCCAACGCCAAGACATAAAGGAGAGAAGACAGTGGACAACCCTGTCGGACCGACCTAGACAGCGCGAAAGCGCCCGACAGCTTCCCGTTCACCTGTACCACAGCCCGGGGGAGCGATACAGAAGGCTAATCCAGCGGCTGAAGTCGGGTTTGAATCCGGCGGCCTGCAGGACAGCAGCCAGGTAGCCATGGTCAATCCTATCAAATGCCTTGGACTGATCTAAATTGATCAGCGCGGCCTCATCGTCGTCTTCTACACCCTCTATGATCGTGCGAATCAAGTGCAGGTTGCTCTGAATTGTTCTCCCCTTCACAGAACAAGTCTGATCCGGTTCCAACAGAGACTCGGCAACTAGCTGCAAGCGATTCGTCAGGATCTTGGCCAAAATCTTTAACTCTGTGTTTAGCAGAGTTATGGGCCTGTAATCGTCTAGTTCCCTCCCAACCTTCTTGCCTTTTCTCAACAGCGTGATCACGCCCCTGGTGATCCGACCGGGGATGGACCCCTGCCGAAACCAGTGGTTGAACACGACTGCCAAGAGCGGGACAAAAAGGTGCGACATCCTCAAGTACAATTCATAGGGCAAACCATCCAAACCTGGCGACTTGCCACTGCCGACCTTCTTCAAAGCCACGTAGATTTCGTCCTCCGTAATCTCCCCTTCGCAGCTAGCCGCTTCAGCCGGCAAAAGCCGGGGAAAGTCAGCCAAATAGCTGCGAAAGTCCTCGTCACGGAGACCAGGCTCCTTGGTAAATCGGTGTTCGAAATGCTGCCGGAACGCCTCGCACATGTCGTCGGTCGACCTAAGGAGATGTCCCTCCGGGTCGCGTACCTCTCGAATGTACCGGTCGCCGGCTCGGCGAATTTCTTCCTTGCGCAGTTCCGCGCCCATTTTCACAGCTTCGGAAGACATCTTGCTTAACTTAGCCCTAATTACCTGGCCCATGTAGCGCCCGCCCTAGTCGAACGCTCCAGGGCCTCCCTGGCTAAGGCTATTTCTAGGGAATCCCCACCAGCCTCCGCCCGGGCGAAATTAGCTCTAAGTGTCTTTGCCTCCGCAGCCTTATCTAGGTTGAGCCACTGGCTATATTTGGTGGCGAAAGACCTAATGGAGTCCTTAAGACTAACCCACCACTTACTCCCAATGACTCGCCCAATTAACGCCCGCTGAACTAGTTTTGTCAGCTGGTCACGAAAGTCCCGCTCGTCCAGTAAGGACTGGTTGAACTTCCAATAACCAGCCAACCTAGGCCTAAAATCTAACACCACACGGGCACAAACGAGTTTGTGATCCGTGTAGCCTAACCAGTGGAACGTTGGACATTCTAAGAAGTCTATGTCGGCTTCTCTCACTAACACCCTATCCAGGTACGCTGATACCCGGGTAGAGGGCCAACTACGCGTCCACGTCCACATGCTCCCTTCCGGATGATCAACCCGGTATCTATCGACGAGACCAAAATCGCCGACAAGATTGACCAGGCTACGATCACCACTCCACCCGCTAGCGCCCCTCCCTCTATCCCATTTGGGGGTTAGGATGGCATTCCAGTCCCCAACTAAGATTAGCCGTGTTGAATGCACCATGAAGGGCTCCAACAGCCGAAAGAAAGAGACACGCTCACCTTGAACATTGGGCGCATAAACCGCAATCAGCCGGAACGACCTGCTTTTCACTGCAATATCGGCCACGATCAGCCGGCCCTCGGCACCGACATGGACAAGGTCAACCCTCGCGTCCAGGGTACGCTTAACCAGCAAAGAAACACCTCTGGCCCGCCGGCTCCCATATGCTGAATAAACGACAAAGTCGTCATCCAGCACACACGAGTCGACTTCGCAAACAAAGTGAGTCTCTTGGATCGCGGCCACATCCACGCCGTACGACTAGAGGTCACGAAGCAGGCGAGCCGCCTTGCCCCGATCCCTCAGGCCATACGCATTCAAACTGGCTATCTTGATAGACATTTCTTAGGCCTGAAAAGAGAACAAGAAAAAACATGCAACAACGGCTCTAATCACATACGGGGAAAAAATCTCTGGTGGCTGGGACCCCGACGGACTGTCCTAGGGACCCTGTACCAACATCGGACGTAATCCGTCCGTCCAGGACAATACCGCCGACGTCCGTAGGGTAAGTGAGTTTTATTACCCTATATAAGCATGGGTGGATCAAAATGGGGAACCTCCCAGCACAATTTCTAGCCATTTTCTTTAATTCGGGGGTGCCTTCCTACACCATTCTAATATTTGGGTAATGTTTTTTTACCTGGGCTATGTGGTCCCAGACCCTCAGGTTGCCTCCTGTGTTGCGTATCAGGGTAATGACGCCTGGGGCCTGGGAAAAGTTTTTAGGGTCGTCCGTGGATAGTCCCTTGACCGAAGTGAGCTTAAGAAGCGGTTTCAGTAAGTTTCTCCTCTGCGACGACCATTCTGACACAATGCTCTCGTTGATTTTCATGAGGGCATCCCCATGCGGAAGGGGAATTTTCTTTTTATGTCGGGTAGGGGCAGGAACAGGAGAAGGGGAGGGAGCGGGAGTAGTGGATCTTTTCAGGGGGGTCAGCTCAAAGGTCGGGGACTGGGACACCTTCTGTGGAGAAGAGGGTAGGCTCCTGGCTTTCTGCGCGTAGGAGCACCTAATTGGGGAGACCGGAAGTGATGAGCATTTGTCCCTGTGTTTTCTTCGTTCCACGCTCCTACTCCTCCGTCGACTCTTGGGTTTTTCATGATGCTCCTCTTCGTCGTCTCTCCCACGTTTTAAGGACGCCGACCTTTCCACGTCCATTTCTTCCACCTTCTTGGGGGAGAGACTCATCTTCTGTTCATGTTTGGCCGGCGTTTCGGCGGGAGGGGAGACCTCTACCGGGGGCTCCTTTTGTTTTTCCGGCCCCCCGCCCAGAGGCGGCGCTTTTGCCAGGCACGCCTTCTGTTTAGCCGGGGATGCTGCTTTTGCCGGAGTCTGTTTTGGAGGCGTCTTGACGGGTGGCGACGTCTTTGCCGGAGAAGGAGTCT
This sequence comes from Ascarosepion bandense, assembly GCA_037127315.1. Classification (NCBI taxonomy): domain Eukaryota; kingdom Metazoa; phylum Mollusca; class Cephalopoda; order Sepiida; family Sepiidae; genus Ascarosepion; species Ascarosepion bandense. The sequence goes on from JBBBDQ010000364.1 coordinate 59,842, forward strand.
TTGCCTTCCTTCTACCGACCACCTGCCACTCGCCCTCCTTATTGCCAGTCTGAGCTGGAGTTGGTGTTGCAGGCTTAGTCGTCTCCTTTCCCCCTGCCTTTTCTTCTTGCTGCGGCTGCTTGGCTGTTTGGGCCTTTGGGGGCGGGTTCTTAGTCGGGCAAGTCTTGGCAACATGTTCCGCCGCCCCACAGACCCAACAGGCCGGCTTTCTTCCCTCCACAATCACGAATATCTTGCGACCCCTGCAAGTAATGATGTTGGGGATCTTTTCAATCCTCTCCTTCGTCAAGGTCACTTGGAGGGTCATGTCACCCGTTAAGAAGCCTGCCTTTGACCGTAGCGAGGAGACTTCTGACACTTTGCCATATCCGGCAAAAAAGGCACCGATATGGTCCTCGGCGATGTCCATTGGGACGCCATGCAGGGTAATTTTGAGTTTCTTAGTGCCCATATACTCCGTATGGATTTGGAGAGTCTTAGTTTCCATGACTACTCCCATTAGGGCCTTCGCCTCCCCTGCAGATCCAAGCAGGACGTCCCACATGGCACCGCCCCTCCTCGCTACGGCCCTGGCTTTGATGTTCAATGCTTTAATACTTTCTTCAAAAGAATCCCTGGGGACCCCAATTAGCTTATGTGATTTAAGGTCTTTTGTTATCAGGGTAATGATACGGGCTTCTATTAGGGCTAACTGTTCAGGGACCGAAACCAGTTCCGATCCCTTGATAAATTCCGCGTACTTCAAGTTCATTTGAGCGTAGTACTCCTCTCCTTAGTAGTGATTCTACCTCCATTCCACCCAGAGGTAGAAGGTATGGGAGATACTGCTGGTACTTCCGAAGCGAGGTTGATCCTAGGTGGTAAACTCCAGTCACCTTCCTTTCCTCCCACCGAGGCCGTGGTGGGAGGACCGACTTCTTCCGGCCTATTACAGGCCATTGCCACCAAAGTGGCCGAACACCGGGTAGTTGCAATCCGGTGTTTCGCGTTGTTTAGACGCTACTTTGCGCTGGCCCGAGCAATAAACTCGGGCTGGAATGCAACAAACCCAAAAACCAAATTGATAGCTAATATCACGGTGGAACAAAAGCTTCGCTCTGGTTTTTTTGCCAAACACCACACAAACAAAAGTCTGGGGGGGGATGGCTAGTTTTATTTATTCTTTAATTACAAAGAATTGTGGCACAAGGCCGAAAAATGGGTGGGGGTACAAAACTTGGGGTGGTCTTCAGTACTCTATCTTATACCTAGCTAATCGGATTCACGACCCTTGCATACGTTACAATTTTCTCAATCACCATAAGAATTTGTCCATCAACACTCATACATATCGTACACCAAAATACCGCAAAAACCATACCAGGGACCTACAAAACGCCCCAAATGTACATAAAAATTTGTGACTATTTACAAATATAATACAAAAATAGATTTAAAAATTTGTGCATGAAATGACATGATGGGAAGGGGGAATGAAGAAACAAAAAACCCCAAACTAAAAACAATTTCAAATGAACATCATATACATGGTGTTAGTAAGACCCAAACACACCCTCATAATTAAAGAGGCCACTGTATTCTGCCTTAAAAGGCAAAATCAAGTAGCTCTCTTTCTACAGGGGAAAGGAGAAGCAGGTTAAAATAAATTGGACTGGGGAATATATAAGGCTGACCCAGCCGAGAGTAAAACGGGACAAAATAACGATGGACAAAGGGGATCTCGAACTGGATCATAACAAAAGTATTGGAGCCGGGAACAGGCTAGGACAACCCATACACTCACATTAACTAGGTACACAAAAGAATATCTACCTTAACCACGGGAAGGGTTCCAAAGGAATCCCCCCCGATGTGATTAGCAGATCTAAAAAAGAAAATCAAGGCTAGCCCCGGTCACACGAACCAGGCTCGCTGCATGTATCCACCTTTCGCAAAAGTCTGTCGGGTGCAGCCGTTTCCGTTCAGTTCTAATCTTCATTTTGAGCTGGTGCTCAAAATATCGGATTAGATCCTGATCCGAAAGACGACCGCCCCGCAAGACTTCCTCCAGTCGCGTCGTCCATATCACCATTCTAGCCGAAGCCAGCAGCGTCAGAAACACCATCCGCTTCACTCCAGAGTACGGGGGCAACACATTGTCCACAGCGTATGCGCGATCAATGAGCACGAGCTCCCGCGGCGCGATACGAGCAGTCAACTCGCCGACACGCGCCCACAACGGGCGAACGCGCGAACAATGGAAGAAGGCGTGCGCAGACGTCTCCTTGATTCCAAGGTTGCAACGTTCACAATCTGGCAAATCCGCCAGGCCCATTGCGAAACGCTTGTCATTGAGAGACAAACCATTCCGAGCCAATCGCCAGGTCAGAGAAAACTCAGAGTTGCTGAGCCAATCTGCACCTGGCGCCCAAGACCAATGAGAGCGGTACTCCACTCTCGACATGCCGAGCTTACTCCACAGCTTATCCTTCACGGCACCCTCCACTAATCCCCGATAGAAGATTTTCCTAGGCTGTGAAAGGTCACTGGACCGTGGAATGGCCTGTAAAGCCGCCAGACATTCGAGCAGGAATTTCGGTCGCACCCAAGGCCTGACGGTCAGCCATAGGGTCGGGGGCGTGATGGTAAGGCAAGGGAACATGTCCCTCACTACCCCCGCAAGCAACCGATCTTCCTCCAACGCGCGCCTGAGGAATGCCAACCTTGAAGCGAGCACGTGGCTCCTCAAGTGTGGCATCCCCAGACCCCCTTGACACGGACGGAGGCAACAGACTCCTTTGTCGACCATGTGTTTGCGTCCTCTCCACAGACAGGAGAATAGCAAACGCTCGAGCGCCTTCTCATGATCGTCACAAAGGGGAAGTACTGACAGCCGGTAAAGGATCATGGGAAAGAGGTATGTGTTACACACCTCCGCCAAGCCCTTCACGGAGAGACCCCGTCGACGCCAAATCTTGACCGACGCGCCGACCTTTGCCAGTACTTCTGACCAGTTTTTCTCCAGCTGTAAGTCCGGACCGAACCAAACTCCGAGGAGCTTGACCGGCCCGTCCGTCCAGCTGAAGGGCCCCGGGAGGGAAACTCCCTTCCAGGCACCTAACCGCAAGCCGGATGACTTGTCGCAGTTAATTCTGGCCCCTGTCACCTTCTCGTACCGTACAAGCGCCTGGTGTACCGCCTCTATGTCCCTGCGGGAGGACACAAAGGTCGTTACGTCATCGGCGTACGCAGAAACCCTGGCTCGAGCTCCGCCAGGGACTTCAATTCCACGCAGGACCGGACTGCCCGTCTCGTCCCTTAGCCTGCGAAGGAGGGGCTCCAAACACAGGACATAAAGGAGAGAAGACAGTGGACAACCCTGTCGGACCGACCTAGACAGCGCGAAAGCGCCCGACAGCTTCCCGTTCACCTGTACCACAGCCTTGGGGGAGCGATACAGAAGGCTAATCCAGCGGCTGAAGTCGGGTTTGAATCCGGCGGCCTGCAGGACAGCAGCCAGGTAGCCATGGTCAATCCTATCAAATGCCTTGGACTGATCTAAATTGATCAGCGCGGCCTCATCGTCGTCTTCTACACCCTCTATGATCGTGCGAATCAAGTGCAGGTTGCTCTGAATTGTTCTCCCTTCACAGAACAAGTCTGATCCGGTTCCAACAGAGACTCGGCAACAAGCTGCAAGCGATTCGTCAGGATCTTGGCCAAAATCTTTAACTCTGTGTTTAGCAGAGTTATGGGCCTGTAGTCATCTAGTTCCCTCCCAACCTTCTTTGCCTTTTCTCAACAGCGTGATCACGCCCCTGGTGATCCGACCGGGGATGGACCCCTGCCGAAACCAGTGGTTGAACACGACAGCCAAGAGCGGGACAAAAAGGTGCGACATCCTCAAGTACAATTCATAGGGCAAACCATCCAAACCTGGCGACTTGCCACTGCCGACCTTCTTCAAAGCCACGTAGATTTCGTCCTCCGTAATCTCCCCTTCGCAGCTAGCCGCTTCAGCCGGCGAAAGCCGGGGAAAGTCAGCCAAATAGCTGCGAAACTCCTCGTCACGGAGACCAGGCTCCTTGGTAAATCGGTGCTCGAAATGCCGCCGGAACGCCTCGCACATGTCGTCGGTCGACCTAAGGAGATGTCCCTCCGGGTCGCGTACCTCTCGAATGTACCGGTCGCCGGCTCGGCGAATTTCTTCCTTGCGCAGTTCCGCGCCCATTTTCACAGCTTCGGAAGACATCTTGCTTAACTTAGCCCTAATTACCTGGCCCATGTAGCGCCCGCTAGTCGAACGCTCCAGGGCCTCCCTGGCTAAGGCTATTTCTAGGGAATCCCCACCAGCCTCCGCCCGGGCGAAATTAGCTCTAAGTGTCTTTGCCTCCGCAGCCTTATCTAGGTTGAGCCGCTGGCTATATTTGGTGGCGAAAGACCTAATGGAGTCCTTAAGACTAACCCACCACTTACTCCCAATGACTCGCCCAATTAACGCCCGCTGAACTAGTTTTGTCAGCTGGTCACAAAAGTCCCGCCTGTCCAGTAAGGACTGGTTGAACTTCCAATAACCAGCCAACCTAGGCCTAAAATCTAACACCACACGGGCACAAACGAGTTTGTGATCCGTGTAGCCTAACCAGTGGAACGTTGGACATTCTAAGAAGTCTATGTCGGCTTCTCTCACTAACACCCTATCCAGGTACGCTGATACCCGGGTAGAGGGCCAACTACGCGTCCACGTCCACATGCTCCCTTCCGGATGATCGACCCGGTATCTATCGACGAGACCAAAATCGCCGACAAGATTGACCAGGCTACGATCACCACTCCACCCGCTAGCGCTCCCCTCCCTCTATCCCATTTGGGGGTTAGGATGGCATTCCAGTCCCCAACTAAGATTAGCCGTGTTGAATGCACCATGAAGGGCTCCAACAGCCGAAAGAAAGAGACACGCTCACCTTGAACATTGGGCGCATAAACCGCAATCAGCCGGAACGACTTGCTTTTCACTGCAATATCGGCCACGATCAGCCGGCCCTCGGCACCGACATGGACAAGGTCAACCCTCGCGTCCAGGGTACGCTTGACCAGCAAAGAAACACCTCTGGCCCGCCGGCTCCCATATGCTGAATAAACGACAAAGTCGTCATCCAGCACACACGAGTCGACTTCGCAAACAAAGTGAGTCTCTTGGATCGCGGCCACATCCACGCCGTACGACAAGAGGTCACGAAGCAGGCGAGCCGCCTTGCCCCGATCCCTCAGGCCATACGCATTCAAACTGGCTATCTTGATAGACATTTCTTAGGCCTGAAAAAGAGAAACAGAAAAAACATGCAACAACGGCACTAATCACATACGGGGAAAAAATCTCTGGTGGATGGGACCCCGACGGACTGTCCTAGGGACCCTGTACCTATATCGGACGTAATCCGCCCGTCTAGGACAATCCCGCCGACGTCCGTTGGATAAGTTAATTTTACCACCCTATATAAGCAGGGGTGGAGTAATACGGGGAACCTCCCCGAACAATTTCTAGCCATTTTTCTGAGCTCTGGAGTGTTTTCCTTTACCATTGTCAGTTTTGGGTAGTATTTCTGTACCTCTGAGATATGGTCCCAGACCCGCAGGTTCCCACCGGTGTTTCTTACCAGGGTGATGACGCCTGGGGCCTGGGCAAAGTTCTTGGGGTCCTCGGTGGACAGCCCGTTCACCGAGGTTAGTTTCAGCAGAGGTTTTAGAAGTCTTTTCCGTTGCGAAGACCATTCCGCAACCACGTCTTCGTTGACTCTCATGAGGGCCTCCCCCTTCGGGAGGGTAGATTTCTTTTTACTACGAGAGGGAGTGGGAGTTGGAGAAGGGGAGGGGGTGGGAGTCCGTGAGCTGGTCTTCTTGAGGGGGGTCAATTCAAAGGTAGGGGACTGGGAAGCTTTTTGCGGGGACGTTGGAAGACTTCTTGCCTTCTGGGCGTAAGAACACCTTACGGGGGAGACCGGCAGCGAAGAGCATTTGCTTACTGGTTGCCTTCTTTCCACGCTCCTACTCTTGCGACGACTTTTTTGGTTGATGTCGTTCTCCTCTTCCTCGTCTCTCCCCCGCTTTAAGGACGCCGCCCTTTCAATTTCCATGGGGGATGTACTTCTTTTTCCCTCCTGTTCGCCAAGCGATTTCTGCTTTGGGGACTCCTTCTGCTTGGTTGGTGTTTTGCCAGGAGGTGGTAACTTATCCGGCACCTTGACCGGCGAGGGCGTTTTGGCCTTCTTCCTTGTTACTACTTGCCACTCGCCCTCTTTATTGGTTGCCAGTGCCGGAGACACGGGTTTCGTAACTTCTTTTTGTGCTGCTTGCTGCTGTTGTGGTTGTTTAGCTGGTTGGGCCTTTGGGGTCGGATTCTTAGTCGGACACGTCTTTGCGACGTGCTCCGCCGCCCCGCAGACCCAACAGCACGGCTTTCTCCCTTCGACAATCACAAAGATTTTGCGCTCCCTGCAGGTGAGTATGTTGGGGATCTTTTCGATGTTTTCCTTGGACATCGTCACCTGCAGGGTCATGTCACCTGTTATAAAGCCCGCCTTGGACCGCAGCGAGGAGACTGCGGCCACCTTTCCAAATCCTGCAAAAAAGGCGCCAACATGGTCCTCCTCAATGTCCATGGGGACGCCATGTAAAGTAACTTTCACCTTTCGGGCACCCATATATTCGGTGCTGAACTGGAGAGTTTTCGTCTCCAGTACCGCACCGACCAAACGCTTTGCTTCTTCCATGGTGCCCATCAGGACGTCCCACATGGCATTGGACCTCCTCGCCACGGCCCTGGCTTTAATATTTAGTGCCTTGATAGCTTCCTCCAGGGTATCTCTGGGTACTCCAATCATCTTATGTGTTTTGATGTCCTTAGAGATCAGAGTGATGATTCTGGTTTCTATATCTGCCAGCTTGTCTGGCACAGAGACCAGCTCTGTGCCCTTAATATACTGTGCATATTTATCCTTCATGTTGTCATAATAATCCTCGTCTTTGGATGTGATATTAATTTTCCCCCTGTCCACCCCGAAGTGGACGGTATGGGGGAACCTGCTGCTGCTACGGAGGGTGACTCCCGTGGCGGAAGTTGCCAGTCACCCTCCTTTCCTCCCACCGACGCCGTGGTGGGGGGAACACTCTCCACCGGCCCATTCGAGGCCATTGCCACCAAAGTGGCCGAACACCGGACAACTTTTTTCCGGTGTTTCGCGTCCAAAAACACTACTTTACCGTGGCCCGAGCTATAAACTCGGGCTGGAAATCAGTACGTCCAAGAAACACACTGTCAGCAAATATCACGATGGAACAGATGCTGCAGCCTGCTCTTATGCCAAACACCACACAAACAAAAGTCTGGGAGGGGATGGCTAGTCCATTTCAATGCCTCTAAAACGAAGCTGTTATCAACTAACCACGATAGACAATCGCATCTACCTCCCATTAGCATGGGACAGGCTATCCTCCCAAAGAGTAAAATACTACGCCTCCTTGGCCTTACACTTTCGGCGGACCTCAAATGGAATGACTATATCGAATCCATTGCCAAATCTGCTGCTATGAAAGTCGGCTCTCTGTGCAGGGCCCGGAAATTTTTCCCACCTGAATCTATTCTGCACATATACAAATCTACCATCCGCCCGTGTATTGAATATTGCTGCCATATCTGGTCGGGTGTCCCTGCTGCTCTCCTTGGGCTTCTTGACAAAATACAAAGGAGGATCTGTAACGTGGTTGATACTGACTTGGCAGACCGGTAGCAACAACTCTCTCACCGGCGTGATGTGGCTTCCCTGTGCCTCTTCTACAAGTACTTTCATGGCTTCTGCTCCGATAAACTTAGAGCACTGGTGCCGCCTACGCGGGAATTTACACGAGATACTAGATTAGCAACTAGGTCCCACCCTTTTACAGTTAAACAGATAAGATGTAACCGTAAATTCTACTCCAACATCTTCTTTTCTCGCGCTTCACGCCTGTAGAACTCCCTTCCACAAGTCTGCTTTCCCGACAGCTACAATCTCCAGGTGTTTAAATGTTGGGTCAATAGACACCTCCTATCACTCTAACTCCCAATTATTCTCAGAACACTCTCATCTATCCAACCCTCATTCTCGGTATCCCTACCCGCCTATCACCCACCCTCTTACATTTCCTATATTTAATCATCCTTTCTCGACCCTATGTAGCCCCCTGTGCAGTAGTGGCAGACATGCCTTGCTCGGGGTGATACGCTTATAAAAAAAAAAAAGTATATCTAAAAGAGATATAGATATGTTTTAATGTATACACACACAGAGAAACACATTCACCTGCACAAACACATATGTCTGTATCTATGTGGTGTGTGTGTATGTGTATGTATGCGTGTGTGTGTATGTGTGTGTGGGTGTGTGTGTAACGACCTCCTCCATATTAACCAAGGCCTGTCCTATGATTAAAGTTGACTTGCTGACGTCACACTTAGTAGAGTTCTGTTTTATACGGAGTTCGTTAGCGTTGACTTATTCTCAGAACCAAATTGCAAAGAGAATTATAAAAATGGACCGAAAGTTCATTGTTTTTCGTTTCCAAAAAATAAAGATTTATTTGATAAATGGAAACATGCCATTAAAAGGGAGAATTTTACCCCAAGTCCATTTAGCAAAGTAAGTAGTTAAAATTTTATCACCATTTATTTCAACAGTCGCTAAAATCAAAATTTGCTAAAAAATTAGTTTTGCCGTAGCACAAGAAAGAAAGCACTTTGTTTATATCTTTTACATTTAATACAATAAAATAAGATATTATTTTTATTTCTTTGAATAAAATTGAAATAAAAAATATCTGAATTAAAAAAAAAATTAAATACGGCTATTCGTTCGTAAGTTTTTTTTCGAAATGTTTTAAAACTTAAACTGAAGCCGAAAAAAGTTGTTAAACATTATATTTTTTATTTTCTAAAAGTATTTGAATTAATATTTTATTGATATTTTCTTTAAGAAAATAGTGTTTTCTTTTCAATGAAATGTTTAAAAATTCTTCGAAAACGAAAGTAAAAACTTACTTAACTTTTCTATACTTCTTGCAACTTTAAGAATCATTTTTAAACATGAAAAAATATTCCTGAATTAAATCTTTTTTAATCTTTTTCTTGTATTAACAAAAACTACAAAATTTATTTTTTAGTCAATTTTAAAAGAATTTGTTTTATTTTTAAGTTTTTTTTATTTGAAAAATCCGTAAAATTTTGTTACAAAAGTCAAGTCACTATTACCGAAAATTTAAAATTGGAAATGATGATTTAAACTTTGTTTAACCCTATTATTTCTAAGTTTTGAATTTATTTCAAACATAAAGGCCTAAATCACAACACGCTTGAATTTTAAAACCTAACTTTTAAAATATTTAATTTTTAGAAAATATTTAGCACAAAATGAACACCATCAACATATATTTTCCAAACATTTTTTCCTATTTTTGATTCTTTGAATTTCGAAAGTTAATTATCGATATTAATCCATAGAAAAAAATTGGAAATAAAAAATTAGAATTTTAACTGAAGAATTCTTTTATAGTTGGTTTAGGGTTTTTTAATTCTTAAAAAATTAATAAGTAAAACATTATCCAAAAAAGGGTTTTGCAATTTTTTTTTATAAACAGTTTAACATCATAAATGAAGTAGAAACATTACTTTTTTTTTTTCATTTTTTACTATTAAAATATTTTTAAAATGTAATTTCATGACTCTACTACCGGGACGTCAAATTTCATTTGTTTAGGCCTTGGTTAATATATAGGAGGTCGTGGTGTGTGTGAAAGTCTAAGCAACGAAGGCTAAACGCGTTGTCAACAAAAAGTGTTTTACGCTTTTGCTGCTTTCTCCAATTTTGTTCGGCGTCTCTAAGTCTTATTAAATTACTTTTGAACCTCCTACCCACCGTCAAAAAAGAAAAAAAAAGCTCTGAGAAAAATAAGTACAGTCAGTCGGTTAAGTGCTATACGTCATACAAAGTTGGGCGATCATGTCCCGAAAGAGATGTACCTTAGTGGTTACAAGATATCTCGTATTAGGTTGCCATTACTTTCTGCGGTAGACTGGTTGCCAACCAATGATATGGAATCCGATATATCCTGTTAATTAAACCTTAGCTGGAAGGAAGACATTGATTATTACTAAGGGTATTTTCGCGTAAATGATCGTAACGAGTTCAACTGGAATTAAAACTCGGCTGTCTCGCTCTCCAATTTCTCGTTCCAAGCAAATATCCACTGCACCACGACGCACATGTAGGTACAAGAAACCAAAAATTGAACTGAAAAAAAAAAATTAAATCTGATACCGAACAAAATAATATCCTCGGCTGGAATATAACTCAAATATAAAAGAAATACCTTCTCTGCCTTGACTAAAAGTTTCTTGTATTGTCTGACATTCGGATTTTTTAAATATCTAAAATGACCTAAATGTCATTGCGTTGATGGCTACGTAATATATCTTAGTAAAATTCGCATCCATTTCTGCACAACTTCATCTGCATGCGTAACTGCCAGACATTTTAGCATGTATTGATATCTGCGTTGCATCGAAGCGTTCGCTCGATAGTTCCCGTCTTTATCCGTGGTCATGCAGGTGCGCACGTCCATTTCAGCGAGAAAAGAAACGAAATTTACACTACCCAAGCAATCAAGCACATTCACTGATTTCATTCGTTTCCGAACAATTTGATGATGGTTTTATCTGAAAATCGAATATCGATCCTTCTTATTCAGCCGTAGGCTTCTTTTTCCTCGTCTTCACACTGATCCCCACCCGCATCCAAGTATGATTGCTTTGGTTACTTGCCAAAGCAGCTTCGAGGCCCACTGCTCCATACTCTGCAAACTGTTCCTCGACTGACTGTCGACCGCTTCTCTCAGCATTACTGGGCCATAGTATACTTATCACTCAATATTCACATGAAGTCATTACAATATTTTCTTCTTTTTTTTTTTATTTGGTTGAAGATTCTAAACGCCTTAGTGAAAAATAGTTCCACTCTTATAGTATTTATTGTTAGATATTTTTGTACTTCTCTGTAATACAGATTAGGGAAATACCGTTTTTCATAACATTCTTCTTTTTCTTTATGTGCCCTGTCCTTTCAAAACGTAGGCGATCATTTCTTTCCACATCTCCCTATCCCTGGTGGCTCTTAGCACGCCTTCTCCTCTTACACCACGCAACCCTCGTTCCGTCATCCACCTCATCAGGCCCTTCAAATATGTTATCTGCTGCTTTCCCCTGTCTCTTTTTCCCTCTATCTGGCCTGTTAGTATCAGGTTCTCCAAACTCTTCTTCCTCATTGCATGCTTCAGCAACTTTAACTGTCTATTCCTGATACTCAGTATTAATTTCCTTTTCGTTTCCATAAGTCTTCTATTGTAACCATCATAAGGTAACATTCATGCCCTAATTTCATAGATATTTTTTCATTGTTTTGACTTTGTTCTTAGTCTTATTTTATCAGACATTTAGCACTTTTACAAAGAGTTAAAACAGCGAAAATAAAATTTATTTAGACTAGCGTTAAAGCTATCAAATTATATTATACTTTAGATAAAAAGACGTATAACCTGTTACTGCAAGCAAAAATTGTAACCTCACAAACCTTTCTGCCTGATCTCATAATATAACCATTAGACCATGCAAGCTATAAAGAAAATTAGTATTTACTTTAAATAAAATATTCACTATTTTTATGTGTGTGTTTACTTTCAGAAATTGGTTCATTTTTTCTAGATTTTAATATTATTAATCATGAGAATTATTCATATCTTCATCTTCGTTTCTTTTATCCAAAGATTTAACGATTCTTCATATGTATAAATTATTCAGTAGTAATTTTGATATCTTTATAGATTTTTTAGAATCTCGCCTTTTCCACAAGAACAAAAATATTGGGGAGTCATCTCTATTTACACACTCTATGCACTCTTCCATGGTATACAAATAATCCTTCCTACACAGAACGGGTTGTTGTTGTTGTTGTTAGAGTTGCTAAGACTCTTCAACTATAACACTGTCAGCTCTCTGCTTTCGGGTAGAAGGCGCTTTCTGCTTCCGAGCAGAGAGCAATAACCCAGTCGTGGTTCCGCCGAAGGGTAGAAGCACGACTGGGCAAAAATAGACAGACATTTTTTGGCCGAGCCATATAGCCCGGAAATCCCAGTCAAAACTGACCATGTGTCACATGTTGCCCTTACTGGGAGGGACAACTAAATATAGTTGTTAGAGTTGGTGTTTGTCAGAGCAGTTGATCCGCCGCTCGTTGGTCAGCAAGAATATAGAATGCTACCCAGACTTACTTCTTGAATATATTTGACTCCTACTAACAAGTATTCATGAATCTACTAACTGTGCACAGGTTGTATATCTTTTATTCAATATACTTACATTTTTCGTCTCATATATGTTTTTGTTATTATTATATTGTGTGGTTTTCTAAACAATAATCCACAACAAAAACTTTAGACAATATTTAATTCATATGAAAATCAACAGTTGGCGAAGTAGAAGACCGCAGAGCACATTGGCTTATAGAGTGTCAAATGTAAGAATTAGAATAAACAATAGGTAATACTACTGTGAAGAATTCATGGAATTAAGAAAATTTCTATATTAGAAATTTACATGAAAAATCTGCATTTACTTTCAGTTATCATTACTTTTATTCTCGTACATTCCACTTTGAGTTAAAAGACCCAAAGGAGGATTTTTCAGTGCATCCATGTAGCTACCAAATGGGACACAAAGGTGTAGTATAATGTAAGTTTACAAGCAATTCCACGGAAACATCCATCCAACCCGCTCGTCACTTCTCTTTTGGGGACGCCTCAGACGCCGAGTAACAAGCGCAGCATTTTCCAGAACGTGTGGTACTGCTTGAGGGGATACCTCCCACTCTCTGGAGTTTGATCTATGTTATTGTTAACTACCTGCGCAGAAGCAGAGATTTTTTAAGCTGGCAAATTCTAGTTCCGCTAACATGGTTTCCATTATTTGTTGAAACAATTTGAGAGCCACCATTTACCTAAACGGGTGACGATGTAGCTTGTAGAATCCTTTGTATGTATTAATTGCTATTAAATTTGAGCACTGCTCATCTACTTATAGATATGCGTCAGAGAGATCTATTTTAGCAAACACTTTGCCACCATTCAGCTTAGAAAAATATCTTCCGGTGAATTTAATAGGCACGTGTGGTCTTTCAGTCATTTAATCTTGTTGAAAACTCGAATTTTTGTTCTTTTTTCTTACATACACTGTAGGCGTAACGTAATCTGAGTAGTCAAATTTACAAATTAAATCCATTTGCTCTAACAGTTCGAGTTCTTCATTTAGAGAACCTAAATCTGAAAGTGGTACATTCCTTTTTTGATTAAATATTGGTCTTATGTTGTCTTTAAATTGGAACCTGATCTCGGTTTTAGTGCATTGTCCGAGGCCTTCCAAAAAACACGCGTGGAATATCGTTTTTCAGATAAGAAATACACTTTCAGTTTCTTCAGCATTTTTTTCTTTTACTGACACGTCCACTTTGTTGCAAAATGACGTAATTCCCAGAAATAAAAAAGCAAAATCCAATCAGTATCAAATAAAATCGCAGTACCTGGAAGAACATAAACTTTTGATTTGAAATTCTTTTCCCAAAATGATACGTTGCAGCTAAATTCGCCACTGAAGTTTAGCTTCTCCCCAGACACTCCACTGGCATTTTTTTTGTAGTCGTCAATGATGGACAACCTATTTTCTTCCATGTTTGCTTATTCACAAAAGAAGTGTCACTTCCAGTATCCAACAATAACTTCACCGTATGACCATTTATTTTCGTATTTACGCAGTTCTTTTTTCACCATTTTCAAATTCGTTCTTAGATAAAATCAACATTTACATTTGAATCAATTTTATGCTTTCTTCTTTTCTGTTTATGCCAACATTTGGAGCTTTTGTGACCGAGATAGCCACACTCAAATCATACCCTATCTTTAAAAAGCACTTCAATATTTTCATATAATCACATCTACACACTCACGCAAATTAATTAAACCAAAACTAATGTTTCCTAGGATCTTTCACACTTTCCTCATCAAGTATACGTCGTCTCTTGGCAATGTTTTTTCTCTTCCGAGAGCAATTCCTTCACATTTTGGACTGCTCTACTTTGTTTCTTCGCCTTGATGACATCACAGTCAGTTGAAAGGTTGACCCAAACAATATTCGCGATCTCCCTGTAAGCTTGCCAGTGTGTTCGTACAGCGTTACAATTTTTTTCTTTTCTGTTTATACCAACATTTGGAGATTTTGTGACCGACATAGCCACACTCAAAGCATACCCTAGCATTAAGAAACAGTCCTTTTTAAATGCAACCTCCCACTTGCATTACACTGGGATGATCTCAGTTTATATTTTGCCAGTTTTTGTTGTTTTCTCGCTGATACTCGAGAAATGTACTTTTCTTCGATCCGCGTATTGTCTTTTTTTACATTTATCACAAATATCCTTGGGAAAGGTATTATTTTGCCTCTTTCCTCCAGATATGGGTTAAATAACAGCATACATTTGGTTCTATAGCCATGGCTGGAAACCAGTCTACCGCAGAAAGTAATAGCAACTTACTGCGGGAAAATATTCTGCCCAGTCAGTCATGTCTCTTTCGCGACATAATTGCCTAAGCGTGTATCACGTATGGCATTTAACTGACTGAAACACTTATATCAAATATGAATCAAACTCTCTCTTTCTTCAAACATTCTTGACAAAATCTTTATTGTGTCCTTGAATATGAAGTCCTCCTGCTTTTTAGGTGAAATTAGGTTAATGTATTTAGTTTTCTCTACAGTGCCTAATCTTTGAACTAACAACGTAATTTTCTACTCCTCAGACCATTGTTCGCACCTTTTCGAAAAAAAATGTCTCGTACCTACAAAAATAGACAGGAAAAGTTACTCCATTGTCTGGGTCATACTTGAATTCTGATAAAGAATTCGATATTTTATCAGAGGAAAAATCTGTAGCCCCGTTCTTCTGTTGTTTTAGATATTACAGTTTCGCACAGTATATTCCGCTTGTTGTTTTCGTCATTGCATCAATTCATGTTGAAACATCTTTTGCGACTTTTCAAAATTTTCTTGTTGCTGTAATTGTTGTTGCTGCTGTTGTTCTGACTGCAAACTAGCGTGTAATGCCGCCGTTTGTTCCATTTTTTTCAACGGTTTCACTGAGTATTTTCCACGTAAGTTGATCAAATAGGTAATTATTACTATTGTACATTTTACAAAGAGTATCTTGGGGTCATGCTCGTTGTGAGATGGAGTCGAATCTAGCATCGCCACATTTGTATCCTTTATAGAGGTTACAAAGAGACAAGGTGGTACTCAAGTGAAAGTACAGCATTGCGTAGATGAAAGAAGTTTATTGTCAAGAAAATACACTACAGCAAGACAGGGCTGGAAATTGCCGAAGCAAGTGTATTTACCACCTTCCACACAGGTAGGAGTAACATAAGGTCTATTTATGTAGAAATTCTGAGCACTTGAGCTCAGTCAAAAATTTCCCGTAGACCCAGCTTAAGGCTGGGTTGAGCTCTTGTTTTTTCAACTCAAAGAGACTCTACCCTCCGGTGGAACCACGTTTAGGACCGTCATTGCTTGGATGCAGAGGTGAACAAAAGTGCTTGCTCATGACTGATCGCTTAGTCCATAACCAAGCCTTGTTGCTGAAGCGAGTCACACGTATCACCTGTGCTCACTATATATGGTTAATAATATAGTCAGTATACATAGGTGCTAGCGAATGTAGGACATTCCATTACAACAATTTTATATTATACAACAAATAGAAGTCTCTCCAATTTCCTACTTGCGTTCATATCAGGTTGAAAGGCCTGTTCTCTTACGATCAATAGAATTAAGCAACGTCGAATGTAGTCAGTACGTAGATAGTTATCTGCTTTGGAATGCCAAGCACTGTTATCTTAAAGGAAAGCGGCTCTGAATCCAAGATCGGAGTACCGAATCTCATTTCCAGTTCGTTTTATTCACTTACACCAAATACAGTTGAGAAAACTAGGAATAAACCTCTACTACCCCCAGATATGTGTTAATTAGTAGGAATTTTTCAGTAAATCCTTATCATCTCTAAATATTTTTTTTATTTTCTGACTTTAAATAACCTGCAATATGTTGATGAGGCTTAAAATGCAAGTCAACCAACCGTTTATGTTGCTTCATCCCATTTGCCTTCACAGTTACAAGTGGGTCAATATTTTCAAATAATCACATCTACACACTCACGCAAATTAATTAAATCAAAACTGATAATGTCTTCCTAGGATCTTTCACACTTTCCTGATCAAATATACGTCGTCTCTTGACATTGTTTTTTCTATTCCGAGAGCAATTCCTTCACATCTTGGACTGCTCCACTTTTTTTCTTCTTGATGACATCATTATCAGTCGAAAGGCTGACCCAAGCAATATTCGCGATCTCCCTGTAAGCTTGCCAGTGTGTTCGTACAGCATTACAATTTTCGTACGCTTCCTTGGAGTAACATCAATCGTAGGCAATGGCTGTAAGACAACTAATCGACAATCGAGATAATAGTGTCTACGCGTGATAAGAATCTGATGCAATCAAGGATGACACAATAATTTTCGAAGGCTAAAGATTTCAGCAAACACCACGAAAATAGATTCATATTACTGCACGCCACAGCAAATGACCTAATGTGACGACAAAATAGAAATCGTTTAAACCCTTTCAATCCAGTTAATGTAAAAGTGACCGTATTATGAAAGAAAAAAAGTAAAGCGGTTGTTTCTAATAATCTGAATAAAGATGTATCTTTACATTTCTTTATGTATCAAAGTCCTGCATGACTTCATCTCTATAAACCATAATGTTAGGTAAAAGGATCCGAAAATTTCAAACTTTACCATTTCTGGAACCAGAACTTAGGGAACTGCTGGAAAATACTCGCCGTTTCTATCACTAGAATATCTGCCTGACTTCTTCTACCTTACCTTATCTTTACACTAGAGCATTGCAAATATGTCAGGGCAAGGGCTGCTCAATCCTTCAACTCCAGCTTTAATAGCGTCCGCTCTGCAGCATCTTTTATACAGACGCAACGTCACAATCCTGCCAATACTCTCTCGCCATTTTCATGAAAACTGTTCAGATGAACTCTATTATTTATTTATTTCAGTTCAGAACTTTACCTAAGAGACATTATACTACTGCTATTGGATCAAATACCTTTGAAACATGTTAAGAAAAATTTGTTTCGTTAGTTTTTCCTAGAATTGATATTTTGTAGAACAGTCTCTGGCGTGGATGCTTCCCTAAACAGTAAAAACAAGTTCTAGTTTAATCGCAATATATCTCTCTTATACACGTAATCTTCACCCACTTCCATCTTTTATTACATTCATATTATACACCTTGTTCACCATGATCAGTAGTCTTTAGCATTGATTGTGTCTACTGTCTGAATGAGTGAATTCTAATATATATGTACGAGACAAAGAATAGAAATCTAAGAGATAATCCCACTTAATCTAGTAGCAATTTTCTGCGAGAAAATAACTGTTTCTCAGGAAAGTTTAAAAGAACATCTACTAAACATAGTAGATGTTCTTTTAAGTCTTTTTAGTCTAACATGGTGTGATACTTTTAGGGCTCAAGATTTAAGTCATCCTCAGAAAAGATCAACTGTCATTTTTTTTCTCGCTTAGAATCACTCTAAGTTTTGGCGTCAAATCTTTATTCTTATTAAAAAATCGACAACAATTGTGTGCTTCTCATAGAGTCTAATGCCGCGAGAATGATTTCAATAGGAGGTGTGTTGTGGTGCAATGGATATCCGCTTGGAACGAGAAATCAGAGAACTGGGTTCATAAACCCAGTTTAACTCCTTGCATTCACTTACGCGAAATTACTTTTTTCTTTTAATCATTTCACCTCGGGCAAGGCGTAAATGCCACTGATGAGCGGAGGGCTATATAAGTAAAAGAAAATTAAGTAGAGGATGGAGAAGAGGATTACAAACCGATTAGAAAGAAGCAACAGAAAGATGAAAATGCAGGTATGATGACAGTTGCAAGGGGGGAGAGAAAGGGAAGGGGGTGGGGGAAAGGCTAAAGTCACGTGGTTAGTAGATGAGTATTGACATTGCATCTAAATTTCTGGAGGTTGTAGCCGTCAGGAAAGCAAGAATATGGGAGCGAGTTCCACAGGCGGGAAGTGCTAGAGAAGAAGCTGCAGGAGTAGAATTGTCGTCTGCATTTGGCTAGCCTGACTGTAAATGAGTGGGACTCAGATGCCATTCTGATTGCACGAGTAAACACCTGTTGAGGAGGCACCAGTAACTTAAGTTCGTTTGAGCAGAAGCCATGAAAGTACTTATAGAACAGACAAAGGGAGGCCACATTTCGTCGGTGGGGAAGTGACTGTAGTCGAGCAGCAAAGTCAGCACCTATTACATTACTAACTCTCCTTTGGAGACTGTCGAAAACACTAAGGTGAGCGGCAGGGGCGCCTGACCATAAATGGCAGAAGTACTCCATGCAGGGTTGAATGGTATATATGCAGGATGGATTCAGGCGGAAAGAACGTCCTGGATCGACTTGGACGCATTGAAGTTGACAAGCCACTTCTTGCCACAATTCACCACAGAGTGTAGATCCCGTTCAAGATCAGTAGCGAGATTATGTCTGTCCGCCATGGCAGGTTTCTTACTGGTGCGGGACTATATTGTGGTGTCATCTGCGTAGATGCCTACTTGGGACTTGATCTCATCTGGGAGGTCGTTGATGAAAATAAGGAAGAGCGTCGGGCCCAAGAGAGAGCACCGGGGGACACCGGCATTCGTGCTGTAGGATGAAGGGTCATGCCCATTCAAAACGACCTTCATTTTGCTGTTGTCTAAAAAAGACTGGATTAGGTCAAGCAGGCGTCCGGTAATGCCGTAACCCCGTAGCTTTCAAAGGAGGCCAGAGTGCCAGACCCTGTCAAAGGCCTTGGAGATGTCTAGAGCAACTGCACGAGCCTCGCCTGACTCATCGAGGGTCTGGAGCATGTACTCCGTAAATGTTGTTGCCATATCGGCAGTGGACCTGGCAAAGCGGAAGCCATATTGCTTGTCAGAGAAGAGTTTTTGGGCAGTCGCATGTTGAACTATTTCAGCATTGATTATGGCTTCGAGCACTTTCCCGAATATCGTTAGAAGACTGATATGGCGATAGTTGGATGGGTCGAGGGTTCACCACAATTCTTAAAAACAGGAACGACTGAAGAGAACTTCCAGCATGCAGGAAAACAGGAAGCAGAAAGGCAGTAGTTAAACAGATAAGAGATGACATGGGAGAGTTCAGGGGCACACATCTTAAGGACTATCACCGGGATTCCGTCGTCACCGCTCGCCTTATGGAGGTCAAGTTTTGAAATTACTCGGGATACTACCTTCGGGGTAATATATACGTCGTGCAGTTTGGCCTCAGTTCTAACGGGGAAGTCGGGTGAGCATACTCCAGATGAGTCAAACGTGGAGTTCGATGGGAATCTGCGGCCAAAGCACTCAGCTTTGTCCGCAGATGATGTGAGAACCTCAAGGTCATGGATTAAAGGAGGTATAGAGGATTTGCAGTTGTTAAGCACCCGTTTGCATATCCGCAAGTAGTCCTTGGAGCCGAACTTGCGGTCAGCTATGCGCTGTCGCATTCTCTCAGCGAACAACCGTTTGGCGTCATTCAGGATTCTCTTGCACTTATTGCGAGCAGATGTGAATAGGTGCCTATTGTGATCAGATGTCTGACTCCTGAATAGTCGGAAGTAATGATTCCTGTGGGCAATGGCGGCCGAACAGGCAGGAGAGAACCACGGAGATGAATGAGGTTTTAGGCAATACTTCCTGGTGGGTATGAAGGCATCAATGCCAGCTTTCACCCATGAATAGACCTCAGACGCACAGTCATCAACTGGGAGATCGAACACTTTTCCCCAAGGGACGTCGCAGAGGAAATCGCGAAATGCATCCCAGTCAGTTTTTTGTTAGAGGTAGGTGGTCCTATAGGTAGGAGGCTTCTGAGGGGAGTGAGAGTGGAAAGAAATACTGAGAGAGACAACAGCATGGTCGGAGTTGCCGAGTGGACAAAGCTGCGAAACTTGACAGGCGTCAGGGGCAGAGGTAAAACATGTATCTAGTAGTGAGGAGTGTCCGGAGGGAGTGCTTGGGAAGCGAGTGGGGAAGACCACAACTTGCGTCAGGGATTTTTGGGAAATGTATTAATTCGTCTCTTCCTTCCAGCCATGGGTCAAATAACAGGACAAAATTGGTTGGCAACCAGTCAACTGCAGAATATAATGGTGACCTACAGCGGAAAAATCTTCTGCCCAGTCAGTCATGTCTCTTTCGAGAGATGATCGCCCAAGCGTGTATCAAGTATGGCACTTAACTGACTGACGGAATATGTAGTTATCAGAATGAAAGACGGTGTCTATATACTAAGGTAACATTGAGTGTCATCATTTATTGAGTAACAAGTTGAATTTTGTGATTCTTCAGCGTTTTTACCCGATTAAATTCCGTGACAATATGACTTTATGAAGAAAAAACAAAAAATAACTAATGTTCTAGTAACAAAAACAGAACATTAATTCTCTCTCTCTTTCTCTCTCTCTCTCTCTCTCTCTCTCTCTCTCTCTCTCTATCTATCTATCTTTCTATCTTAATTTTGTTCTCCTTTGTAACCGAATAGAAATTGTCAAAATGTCAGTAGGTAAGCGGTTCATATGCCGCTCACGAAGAACGACGCCGATAACAAAATGTTAGGACAAAATTTCCGGGAAGTGAAAAGACACTGTTTTTATTTAATAACATCGAGAAATATTTGCAAAACACACGCCCACGCGCGATTTGAAGCTTATACGCTGTTTCAGTTATCCGCAATTAAATTCAGAAAATACATTTTCACATTCTTTAATTATTGTACAAAATAAACAAAGTTGTCAATTTGGGTCAATTTTTTCTTACCTTAATTTAACCTATACAAATCGCAAGAGTCAATCAAAGTTAAAGTTACTGAGTGCGTGAAGTAAGTGGTGGGATGAAGTAAAAACCATAGGATATGTAGGATAGATATTGTTGCATATGTAGGATAGATATTTTGTGCATATTATGGAATATGCACGATAGATATTTTAACGCATATTATGTAGTATGCAGGATAGATATATTAGTGCATATTATGGGATAGGCAGGATAGATATCTTAGTGCATATTATGGAATATTCAGGATAGATATTTTAGTGCATATAATGGAATATGCAAGAAATATTTTTAGTGCATATTACGAACAATTGGGGAGCCGAGGTTGAATTCCAGTTGAATTCCTTGCATTCACTTACGCACAAATACCTTTGGGAAAGATATTAATCAGTCTCTCCCCTCCAGATGTGGGTTAAATAACAAGACAGACTGTATACCGCAGAAAGTAATGTCAACCAACAGCAGGATAATCTTCTGCATAGTCAATCATGTTTCTTTCGAGACATGATCGCCCAAGCCTGTATCACTTGTGGTACTTAACTGACTGACTGAATGATGGGATATATAGGATAGATATTGGTTGAACATAGACTTGAAAATGTAAATACTTTAGTAGTCGGTGGAAGATTCTGTCGTGGATCTATTTCTCAAAGTAACAATTCCAGGGAAGAACCTGTTCAAGTGAAAGTTACTCCTTACAAGATTACAAATAGAATATGGATGATTTGCCGATGTGAACATAAAATGGTGGATTCTCGCTGAGACGGTCTGAACTGGCGAAACATAATGATGTAGTTCGTTTGAGCATTTGCCATAGTAATAGGAAATTTGTAGTGAGAGGCTAGCAATATTTTGTTTGTGGGACAGGGTTTGTACATTAGAAAATATTTCATCATTCACAAGGCCACATTATTGATTTTTAAATATTTCAAGGCTTCAGTTGCATAAAGGAATAAAGATACTGAATTTTAGTAGGTGAAAGTTATTTCCTGGACACATACAAGGAATCAGCCATTCTTAGAAAATCTTTAGCGATGGTACAAATATATCAAATCAATTTGAGGTCGGAAGAGAACTTTAGACCGAATGGATGTTTGAGGAAAGGGGTTTCATAGCTAGTAAGATCTCTCATAGCCTGGGGCAAATTAACAAACTGATCGGTGTTCATGAAATATTGCTAGCTTCAATTCCCCATTGAGCTGTCAGTACAAGTTCAGATAGTTCATTTTCATTTAGTTGGTTATTAACATATTTAACTTTGAATCTTCTTCTTTTATGTACCTTGTCCCTTCAGGACGTAGGCGATCATGGCCTTCCGCGTCTCCCTATCTCTGGTGACTCTTAGCACGCTTTCTCCTGTAACGTCTCTCAGTCCCCGTTCTGTCATCCACCTCCTCAGGCCTTTTACACCTTAATACCATCTACCAGAATCATGAACTTAAATTTTTTCATCAGATCGAGATCTTCATATAAAAGACATGCATGTCGCCAACCTCGTTTAGAAAAAAAATAAATCATCGTCCGTATACAAAAGTTTTCTTGGATCAATGTTAAAAATTAGCTTCGAGCGACAGAAACATGTTGGTCTTATCGAGAACCATTTTATTCAAACTCCGTGGACTAGCCTTACATAATTATGACCAAATAACTCTACCAGATGACAAACATTTCATGATATGAGTAATTAAAACAGCAGCAACAACTGAAATATATAGTATATGCAACCGGAATTAAAGAAAGAATTCATCGAGATACTGACGTTCACATTACATCAAGGAAATAACAAAGGTCGAATCAATAATAGAAAGAGCAATAACAGCTATTGTTAAGAAACTTATTTTTCTGAAAACTTCTGTTAAGAGAAATATCAGCAGTTGCACTGACTACTAGCTCAGTCAATTCTTTCTTATGGAGGAACATGTAATATTACGATCATTATATATTCCATATAGTGAAGCTGAATATATATATATATATATATATATATATATATATATATATATATATCGCCCTGTTCACACTCCACCCACGTCTATTGAACAGGTGAAGAGGCTCATCCCTTGTTCCCTGTTTAGAATTTGGTTTCCGGTTTTCCCTTTTCCAATCTTTTTACTCTTTTTCTTTTCAATTGCAGTAGATAGATTGAACTATCGCCCGGTTCACACTCCACCCACGTCTATTGAACAGGTGAAGAGGCTCATCCCTTGTTCCCTGTTTAGAATTTGGTTTCCGGCTTTCTCTTTTCCAATCTTTTTTACTCTTTTCTTTTTTTTTTTCAGTTGGAGTAGATAGACTAAACTATCGCCCGCTTCACACTCAACCCACGTCTATTGAACAGGTGAAGAGGTTCATCCCTTGTTCCCTGTTTAGAATGTGGTTTCCGGCTTTCTCTTTTCCAATCTTTTCACTCGTACGTAGCCCACTGCGCATCAGTGGCGTTACCACCTTGCTCGGGGTGATATGATTAATATATATATATATATATATATATATATATATGGCTCGATTAGCTATCTATGCTTTATATATGCTGCGTAATTATTACATTATGGCTATGTCTATTGTATTATTATTGTGTGGTCAGTAACAGTTACTTTAAAAATTATACAACTGAATTAAAATAATTTTTAGTTCGAATGCTGTTCTAAGTCTATTTTATAGTGTAGTTTAACGTTTTTAAGCATTATTTATTATTGTTAATTGATTTGTTGCTGATGTTAATTTATACATTCGTTGTTTGTTAATTTGTTTATTATATAATTTATTTATTTACTCATATATTCTTTTTTTACCTTTTTATTTTATGTTATATTTTTCTTCGCTTTTAGTTATCGACTTTTAAGTAACGTAATAAAATTTGGTTTGCGTGTCTGCATTTAGAGATGAGTTTTGATCTCATACATGTTTAGAAAGCTTTGTGCTGTTCATGTGTTTACTTTTTGTAAAGTATATTTTGTGTGCAAAATACATACACACATACAAAAACACACACATATGTGTGAGTTTGCACGTGCGTGCCAGAGAGAGAGAGAGAGAGAGAGAAGGGAGAATTCTGTGAAACAAAAAATTAACATTGCTATTGTTTCTTTAAGTGAGACCCGTTGTTTTTAATAGATTTTCAAAATGCTTTCTTCCTCATTTTAGTTTCTTAGACGAATTGTTCGATATATTTCGATCGACATTCGTTATATGAGAATATCTTGGTGAACATCTTGTGTTCAGAATAACAACGAGGAAGTCAGATATCTCAGATATATAAAAAAAGAATAAAAGTACTTCTTAATAAGTCACCAGAAAATAAAATAAAGAATTAGACATCCCAAAGCTTTTGTATTTCAAACTATACAACTTCCAATTTTCTGACATATATACAGAGAATAATGACAAGCCCCTCCTCACCCCCGATAAATATCGAAAATCGATAATCGAGAAAATAGGGTTATAAAAGGATTGGTCCGATTTTGATCAAATTTGATACACTCATAGAAAAAGACATAAGAAATGATATTCAGAAGTTTCAAGGTTGCAATTCTTACAATGGTGCAAAAAATTTGATATCAAAAGCAGGAAATCAAAATTTGGTTTACATCCATTCATTTTTCTTTCAGTCTACGGTTTCGCTTTAACTTGAAACAATTATTGCATTTAAGTCTTTCGTGCCAACGTCCAAAGAGTCTGAGCTCCAGGACCATGGATTAGTTTTAAAGCTTTCATTACACCCGAGCAACGCCGGGCTATACTGCAAGCAACCAACTAAATGAAAATGAACTCTCTGAACTTGTACTGACAGCTCAATGGGGAAATAAAGCTAGCAATATATCAACCGCGCATTTCAGACGATATAGGAAAGCTGAGAATAAATTGACAAAATATTGTATCAGAAAAACACAGATAGATACTCTCGTGTGCAATTATGCAATACTTCATCAAAATATTTTCAAACCACAGCTGTGGACATGAAATTATACGACACCGGTGAGTTAATGCTTGTTTTACAGTGAGAAAACAATTCAAATAACCATAATTTTTTGTTTATTCGGCATATACATAAAATCTAAGTTTTAAAATATAATATATGAACCTATAACTCTTAACTATGATATCAGTTACTTTAAAGTAGTTTAAACGGTTTTAAATTGAATGTAAATACATGAACTATTGATTTTATAACTACTCGAAAATTTATTCGGAATGGAATTATTTTCAATAATTTTTCTTTAATATACGTTTTTTTTTTCTTAGTAAAAGAAAACTATGAAAGGAATAGTTAAAACAAGTGTTTGAGGTAATATTTATGTTTTTTTGTCACACAAAGACAGCCTGCCCAAGAAAACAGACGATAAAAGTATTTGAATGAATTACACAAATTACATTTACTGTGTGCCAAACAGTAGCCAATAACCTGTATATAAAACTTATTAATTTAAATCAATGTGACATTTTTTACAATGGCAATTATAATGCTGCATGAGATCCTCCGAAAATAAAACTGCATGAATTGAAGAAAAAGTAACAATCTTCTCTCAAATAATTGGTGAAATTTTAAAAGTAAATTTCTGCTAAATATAAAAAATTAAACAAGAACAGTAGAGGAAGATATTTATTTATGTGGGAGCTACTTTGATGTTTCAATCAATTCACGTCTGGTGGTTGTCCAAATTATTTTTCGTTGTTCTTTTTTTTTTTTTTTTGCTTTCAGGACAAGAGTGACAGGTAGGCTCCAAATACATTTCTTTTTTATTGGTTTTAGGGAAGAAACAAAAACAGCTAATTGCCACAAACTGATATGTAAAAGGAATATTTTCGAAATTCAAAAATTAAGCAAGAGTCTAACACGGAGTCTGCTTTCTCTCTGAAAGGATCAGGAGAGCAAATGTTCTTTTTTCAGTTTAGAAGTTGGAAATGTTTTTGTTGCGGATTCCGGGTGAGGAACTGCACAAATTAATGAACAAAAAAAAAACAGATATTGAGATAGAAAGTAGGTTATATTGAACGTAAGATACAAACTTGAACGCAATACAAGTCATGAAGTGAAGTCGTTGGAAATAGTATATTCGCGTATATTATTCTAGCTGAGTGGAGCTCAGA
Organism: Ascarosepion bandense; assembly: GCA_037127315.1. Lineage (NCBI taxonomy): Eukaryota > Metazoa > Mollusca > Cephalopoda > Sepiida > Sepiidae > Ascarosepion > Ascarosepion bandense. The sequence goes on from JBBBDQ010000364.1 coordinate 86,005, forward strand.
GCTAGTCAGACTTCTTATGTGGTAATCTATGAGTAACTTCGATATGTCTCTCGGTATCTTCCGTATCAGTACCGGTACTCTCTGATAACTCTCAAGGATCTCTATGATTACTCTCGACCCTCAAATACTGTTCCTGCTATGGCAGGAGTATATGTATACTCAATCGAGTCCATTATCCTATACAAAGGGGGAGATCCCACAACAGTTTTTATTTTACCAAAATAGATAAACAATTATTTTGCATTCAAATACGACCACTAAAAAAAAATGAAAGGAACATATTGGACGGACATCAATTTTCAAACTTAAAGGAATATAAAGGACGGACATTGATTTTGCGATGAACAATTAGTTGAAGGGGAATTATGAAAAATAGATATTTATTGTTATGAAGGAACCATATTCTTGTTTCTAAATACCTTCTCTGAGGCATATTCACGTGAAAGTTACTATAGTTTATAATATAAAATCAGAAATCTATTGACATATATTCAATTATGACAAAATGCCTGATTATTAGATGATATATTCATAATAAATATCGTGTTTTTGTAATTCAAATCTAATCAATAATTTCTATCCAAGAAAACTGTAATTTTCTGTTTGTTTAAAAATTTGATTCTAGAAGCACACATTGGCATGATAATCAGCAAAAAAAAACTACACTAGAAGAGGTTTCAAGGGATAGAGACTAAGAACAAAGATCTTGGAGTATTTGCCACACACCTAACACATTGAAAAAGCAGAAATAACCAAGTAGAATTCAATCTTCATCTCTCTCTCTCACACACACACACACACACACACACACACACACACACACACACACACACATTGTTAGGGCGCCGCTCCTATTTGACTACAAATGGACTGTTCCCATTGCTATATATATAGTAATGGTGGATTCTCTGGGGGAGAGTCGTACAGAGTCGCTGGACGACTCTACGACACTGTCAGCTCTCTGCCTTCGGGCGTGGGGCGCTCTCTGCTTCCGAGCAGAGAGCAGTAACCCAGTCGTGGTTCCTTCGAAGGGTAGAGACACGACTGGGCAAAAATAGACAGATAATTTTTGGCTGTGCCATAAAGCCCGGAAATCCCAGTCCAAACTGACCATGTGTCACATGTTGCCCTTACTGGGAGGGACAACTCAATAATGAGTCGTAGAGAGTCACTTGAGAGTCTCTAATGAGTTACTGAAGAGTCAGTGTGAGTCAGTGAAGAGTTAGTCACACTTCCGGTGGCGTACCGGAAGTAATCACGTATATACACGTCTTACGACGGATTAGACTCTTGTATCTTTCTATTGTAAATATTACTAATCACTACTGTACATACTAACCGTCTTTCCGCGGAATACAACTTATATTCTGATTCTGTTGTTGAGTTATTCATTTATACTCGGCGACATAACACACATATGTATATATTACGGAAATTAATGAAGATTAACGAAACTTGGTTATAAACAACCGAAAATTTGAAAGGAATTGTTTGAACATTATTTTTGATCGATACTCATATTTAAGAAGATATTCTGTTTTTAATTATACAGTATTATATATTTATATCTACTGTCGGGAGTATTTACGATAATTTTTTATTACGAAAGTGTGTGCCATCTGGTAGGACTCGAACCTGAGACCCCTATCCACGTAGAGGAAGCTACCATTTGATCTGGCAGCGTCTTAGACCCCTCGACAACGAATGACCTCCAGTCTAAACGAGGTTTTAATGAAGCCTATATAACACAATTTTTGTTTCATCGCAACAACCATATCTGCTCTGAAATATATCGTAATGTCAACAAATGTAAACATGTTACGGAAATTAACGAAGATTAACAAAACTTGGTTATAAACAACCGACAATTTGAAATGATTTGTTCGAACATTATTTTTGATCGAACAATGATACACACACATACAAATATATGCATACATCAGCAAGTAAAACAAAATAACAATATGTCTACTAGTACAAAAAACAGATGTACACCTATATACATACATATACTAATACTTAGACATTTATTTGCCTTTCTTTGATGCTTAGCATTATCCGACCCGGAAGATTTAATGAATTTCCGCTAAGTACTCAATCCGGCACATAGTACCACACTAACAGCCGGCAAGCACTCAACCAACACTGATCTTCAACATATACAGCCATTAGGCACCCAATCTCACACCGATTATCGCGCCAATGCTCGACAGCCTCCAATCCACCACATAATATCCGGCCAATACCCAACACGCTTTCCCATGGCACTGACCGTCAAACCAACAATTAATAAGTATGATTCTCAAGGCCAAAATTCCACACTGTTTTCGAACGTTTTACTAGTTTCCGGCCCGGCGCCAACCGATGTCGGGCAGAACACACCACAACCATATAACCCGCCGATCTTTGCCGGATCGAACGCACGGCGAACATCAGTATGATAACACATCGTGAACGAGACATCCAGCGAGGATCAATATATATATATACATATATATATATTGTTTTCTTTAATCCGAAGTGGAAGAGTACGAAGGTAAATTCCAAGAACCTGATCCTAATCAATATTAAAAAAATTTAACATTAAAAGTGATGCAGGCAGAGAGCTTAATGTATTAAGAATACAGAGCCAATATAAATTAGAGAAAATTTTCAAAATTAAAAGGTGTCGGATGTACATTTCGACATAGGATCTCTAACAGAGATTCTACGTCATGTCAGCGACATGGTTTGTTCCAAATGGCGAAGGCCCTGGGGTAGAGTGTAGAGGGATTTTTGGTTAACAACGGTCACAAAGTGGAAAAGGACAGAGCTGGTAGTCGAGGGGTTACAGGGTGTTGAAATGGTATATATAGTTCATATTTTAGAAAGATAGACAACTAAATGAGTTAAATTACTTTTTAAATTTAAGATTTTGGGCTGTTTGAAGAGGTGTATTTAGGCGAGAAGAAACGGGTTTCAGCATAAGATTTTTAACATTTTTTTAAGTTTATTTGATTAAACCTTTTAGGTAGAAGCGAGTTAAATACCTGTTAGGTAGAAGCTAATATATATATATATATATATATATATATATATATATATATATATATATACAAATTAGGAAGAACAAGCAATTACGTTTCTATGCTTTGAAACTTTCAGTATCGCCAGGTGATATATACTGGTTATCCAGGGCTTTTATAAACGCATAACTGGTATTTTAGAATGTATAACAATAAGTTGAAAATAAGGGAGAAACTAGTCAAGACTATCACACAAATACTGTATATACTTTCATTCGAGTGTGCACGAGCTCAAAATGCATTTTCTAAGGTGTATACATCCGGACATTATATTAGACCTTTCATTTAGCAAATGTCCTCGATCTGGAAATGACACCAAATTCAATTTTCTTCTTGGCGCATGGTCTGGATTTTCTAAATATACTCCAGTTTATATAAGGATCTTTTCCATTTTTTCTTTTGATTTTTACACGTAGATGTACGCGTAGTTTTCGGAAATCACTTTTTTATGTTTTCCAATGTTTGTTTCGTGCATTTCAAATATTAATAATTACAAATCAGCATTAATTTATTACATGAGGTAAAAATGGGGAAACATTCTGCTGGATGAACTCATTCCCTATGGTACATTCGTGAAATTCCTACACTTATTGATCATTAAAATACCAGTTCAACTAATATAAAAACAATATTAAAAAATATTACTGAAGAATTATTGAAGAATAACGAACTTTTAAAACACACACACACTGTAATGACGATTCCAAGTAACCGAATCTCTCTCGCTTTCTATTTCTCTCTCTCTCTCTCTCTCTCTCTCTCTATCTATCTATCTATCTATCTATCTACCTATATATATATATATATATATATATATATATATATATATATATATAGTACTGTGCAAAAGTATTAGGACAAGAACTATTTTATCTTTTATGAGGCATCAAAATAAAGTTTAAAATCACTCCTCTCCTAACACTTTTGCACACTACCGGTAGTTTGCAAAAGTTTTAGGACAGGGATGATTTTCCTAAAACCTCACTGAAATTGTAATACAGAATAAAAAAGGCAAGTAAATTGTTAATAAATATTGATTACTTAAAACTCGGTGTAATAGAAATGTATTAAAAAGAAGTTATATTTTATTATCTTATTTGTTATTAAACAATTTATTTTGAAACTACTCTACTGAAGATCCATGGAATATTTTGGATAAAAAAATTGACAAATCTAATGTTACTTCGCAAGACACACTTTGGGAACAAATACAAGCTACTTGGCAAGAGATACCATTAGATACATTGAGGAAGCTTGTGATGTCAATGCCTGACAGAATGAAGGCTGTGATCAAATCAAAAGGCTATTATACTAAATATTAAATTTATATTGTAACAAGCATTTTTTCTTGTTAAAGCATTCGTTGAGTAAATCAAATAAAATTAGTTTAATTAAATTGTATATTTTCTGTCAATATGCCTCATAAATGATGAAATAGTTCTTGTCCTAATACTTTGCACAGTAATAATATATATATATATATTAACACGAAAAAACAGTACATGGTAATAGTCTAACCAATCCCAAACATATCACTCTCTTATATCGTAGCCAAATACACACCAACTACCAACTAGATGAAAATATCCTAAAAAACTCATAAACACTAATATCTCTCCCACAGACCACAATAAAAGAATTAAATTTATCATATATTACGCTAAATCCACCACATCCAACTCAATCGTCCGCAACGACTCCTCCCCCACTGTTAACAATGTAGTGTATAAATTCAAATGCCCCTTTCGAGAATGTATCTCTAACAAACTAAATAATACTTACATTGGACATACTACTAACTCGCTTTCGCGGAGACTTACATTGCACTTAAATGAAAATTCTAACATATTCCGACATTTAAAACACCACGGCTATCAACACACACTTCTTAGGAAAACACTTGTTGAAAATACGCATATAGTTAAACAAGAAAATAATAAACGAAAACTTAAAATTCTAGAAGCTATCTACATCAAACAGTTTAAACCTAACCTAAATAAAATAAATTTCGACACCTCTACTAACATACTTCAATGCCTATAATCGACGGGAGAGGTCATAGTTATTATACTTACCCCCTACACCATAGTAGCAGCAGTTCCCTCATGCCATTATACACTCAATTGACCAAAAACCCACTACCACCATTCCTTCTCTGCCTACAGCCATGTGCGACACAAAAAATGGACCTGTCTAATTTTCTCTATATAACTCCACTCTGTTAATAATAATTTAAATGTTCTATGTTCACTGAACAGTAAAAGTTCATCCTTTGATAATGGTTTATGTTAGCCGAAAGCTCAGACCTGATAAAAAAATCAACAATTATTACGATTTCTTGTCGTCTTTCCATGACAACACTATAAAGCTAATCAGATCATACGAACGGATCTTACACAAAATAAATAGACAGAACTTGTCTATATTAGTCAATGAAACCTGTATTAATAAAAAAATGCTGCCAAAATACACACACAATATATATATATATACCGGAGTCTAAGCCGTACTGATGATCTGTAATACAGCGAAACAGATCTGTCTGCGGATGACTATAGTATTTACACTCCCACACTCTGGAAGAGTGGTAGACTTTGTAAACCGTAGTTACTCTGGCATTTACGCACCGCTCATTCGATAATGAATTGGAGCACACTAGCTATTGGGCGTGTTTATACGCTCTAAAAAGCCTGCTTTCTTCTACTGGGCGCCATGGCCTAGGGATAGAATCGCTGACTGAGGCCAATTCGGTCGGGTTTCAATCCTGGGTTAGCAAGCAAGCGAGCGGAGTCTAAGCCGTACTGATGAGCTGTAATACTGCGAAACAGTTCTGTCTGCGGATGACTATAGTATATATATATATCGTGTATTTTGGCAGCATTTTTTCATTAATACAGGTTTCGTTGAATAATATAGACAAGTTTTGTCTTTTTTGTGTAGGATCCTTTCGTATAGTCTGATAAGCTTGATAGTACTATCGTTAAAAGACAACAAGAAATCGCAGTAATTGTTGATCTTTTATCAAGTCTGAGCTTTCGGCTTACATAAGCCATTATCAAAGAATGAACATTTAACATAAGTGAACATAGAACATTTAAGTTATTAACAAAGTGGAATTAATCAAACAGAATTAAACCAAAGAGACAAGTCCATTTTTAACGTGGCAGATGGCTGAAGACGGTGACAAAATTATCAGACTATACGAAAGGACCCTACACAAAATAAATAGACAAAACTTGTCTATATTATTCAATGAAACCTGTATTAATATATATATATATATATATATATATATATATATATATATATATATATATATATATATACATAAAATGGTCAATATGAGATATATTTCACAATGTGAGCTTACATCTTTTTATGTTCATATGAGAATATTTATATTATGCAGAATATATTTATATATTCGTTTCCGGAGCTGTCATATGCTGTGAGGCAGTTCTACACATGAAGTCACGCGTATGCAACAAAATGATGCATACGGTGTTGACAGTATTTTTTCCTGATGATGAAAAAGAATGTAAATCATCAAAAAAGTACAAAACAAAATCATGAACGTTTGATAAAAAATATAACGCTGTTGTGTAAATGGGTGCCAGGACATAGAAAACAAAGGCTAGTAACGGCTCAAATATTCCATAGAGTTACGAATGTTTTGCTAAAACACTGAAAGAAATTTATTCTTTCTGGTGTTAAAATAGCTTAATAGCAAGGCTTGTTTTTTCTGACTTTTATTTCTTTGGTTTCCACTTGTAATCGTTAGCACCATAATGCAGAACTAATGGCTCGTGAATTTATATATGAGAAAGAAAATGTCGTATTGTGATCTCTTTAAGTTCAAAAGTGGTCTAGTCGATAATGCAAAAATATATTCTCATTAAATTTCTCAATGTATTTGAGAGATTTTATCTATAATAATACCATTAAGTTTTTATTTTGCTTCACAGACTCAAAATGTATTGCCTGATGTTTGTATCGTGTTTAAATTTTATTTCATTTTGTGCAGATATTGATAAACACACCACAAATTATACATTATTAAATTAAGACAAATCTGAGTAGATAATACGGAAATAAAAACTGCAGTCACTACTAAGAAAGACTCAACAATCTGGATAATTTATTGCACAAAAATAATTGAATGAGGATTATTTCTTTACAGAAGATATTTTATTGAAGAGTGTATAGAATATTTAGTATGTTTTTAATACATTTAACACACATTAAAAAGAAAGCACGTTACAGTGTTCGATAGGTTTTTGTTTAAGTGTTATATGTGGTGTCAATTTGAAAGGATTCTAATTTCAGTTCTAGGGAAATCAATTACGTCTGAAATCCATAAAAATATTACTTATCATAGGGGCAACACAGAATTCTGGCTAATGATATTCAAAATACTTGAACAAAACCAGAATAAACATGGACCTTTTTATTTCTAAATTAATACATGACATTGTCAATTGTGGTCTCAGGCATCAGATTACAGAAAGTATATACATGTATAAAATTGTCTTTATTCATAAGTGATGGGCGCACTGTATCGGTTGAACTGTTTCGGGGATAGAAAATAATGTATTGTGTGAAAGAATTAATGTCTCTCTCTCTCTCTCTGTATATATATATATATATATATATATATATTGACCATCCAGAAAACTAAATAATAAATCATATAGGCACGCATCTTCCAAGCACCTGCCATAAAATATCAAGAAGATACTACAATCAATTAACAGCAATGAAATCATATTCAACAAATCTAAGAAATACTATGAAACAGCCTCAACAATAGTAGATTCTAGGCAACATTTACACACACACACAAACAGACAAACACAGACATACATACACACTATAAAACACTCAACAGGATGAGAAGCATCATTTAGTTCAATCCACTTTACAAGTAAAACACAACAAGGCTTGAAAAATATTAATCAAATTAATACACATACTTGCGCACATCCAACAAAGTCTCCAAGATATTCAACCAAACACAGTAAAAATTAGCTACAGTTGCACCCAGAACATGGTACAGGTAATACAAAAGCACAACGAGAAAATAATCAACAAAACACCTGAACAAATCAAACCCATGTGTAACATCAGAATAACTGACTAACGTCCATTGACTGACAATTTCTTCTAGAGCCATGTAATATACCAAGCCACTGTAAAATCAGCATATAACGAAAAAATTATGCATGGAAGTAATTGAAGGAGCCTGGAAACAAAGAAACTACGCACACAAATATACTTTCCAAATAATAAATACCCGAACAGTACAGTGCTTTCTATAATATCAGGGAGATTATGTTGCGGATCTTCGACGTCAGTTTGTTGTGGCAAATTTTAACGTAAATCTTCGGCGTCAATTCGTTGTGGAATTGTTGTGGCGAACTTTCGCTGCAAAGTTGTAGTGAAAGGATTGTGCAGGAAGTAAGAAACGGAACACAGGAGGTAGGTTCAAAACAGTGTATTAGCATAACAAAAGCATACATACAAAGTAAGTGTTATTAATTAAGTAAACAGAATAAGTTCGAACTGTAAAATTACGCTGCTTATTGCCTGGCATTAACTACAAAATAACTGCTCTTAAGTGTTTCACTTAACTGCCGTCCTTCAGGTAATTATAAAGTAAGAGGAAGAGTCCAATTCTCCTAGTAGAGTACGATAACCGATTAAGAACAAATCCCGTCAAAAATATCATGGAAAATAAGGGGAAAAACATCAGCCTACAACAATCAATAAAAAAAACTGTAGACTCTGCCCAGAAGAAAAATGAGAATGACTACCTTCCCAGACTATAAAAATAACTAAATAAACGATCGTAACTCATCCCAAAGTTGAGACACGAAACCAATTTATTACACTACTTAAAATCGAGAACAGAAAACCATCAATATATATATATATATATATATATATATATATATATATATATATTAATACTATTAACTCTAGCAACAACAATACCAATAGTAACAGAACTAACTCTGTCGAAACTAGTATTAATTAAGCTATAATTTAAATCGTCTTGTACAACCCACCGAGAACGAACTCGGAGGGAAAAGAAGGGGAAGTAAAATAAAAAAAAAACAAACGAAGTCATGCACTCGTAAGAAAGAAAAAACCCCAAGACGAAAACTCAAACACTAAAGCGCTCAATACGAAAGTAGAGCAAACAAAGACAGAAAATCTAGCCAATTTCCCTGACGAGCCGTTAGGCGAAATCGTGGTAGATTTTCTGTACATATATATATGGTTATTTTTGTAAGACCAATCTCTTTCACTTCATATCTTCATCCCTGAGTGAATTGTGCAATACTATCAACCATATATTGTGTTTATATATGTGTTTTATATATATTATATGTGTTTCGAATTTTACGTTTTAATGATAATTTATCTTAATACTGGTTTAGGTTTTAGAAGGCATTTTTCGCTATTCTGACTAGCCTTTTCATTTATGTGTAACTTTCCGTTGTCATTAAAAAGAGATAAATATCGGTACTTTCTTGATTCTGACAACTCCAATTTCTAAATAATACATTAGTATTTTGTTTTTTCTGTGTTTATATATTGTGTCTTCTTCAAATCCATTTAGTACTTGCAGATTTCTTTATTAGCGTGCCAACCGTTTCCTATGCGTGTCGTATGTCGCTAAGAATTTTAGCTGATAATAAATACTATTACATTTTTTTTGTTATTTGGTAAATGTTGCTGTATGTTTTGTTATTAATTTTACTCTGAGAGTAATTCTGAGATGAGGAAATATTATTAATTTGTTTGTGATTCGTTTTAGAAAATCTTGTTTGAAAATCAAAATAATGACAATTTGAAGGTTTTCTAACACTTCACTTTTGAAACTGACAGACGTACCTGACATTGCCAGATTGAAATAGAGAAGAAAATACAAACAGTCGATTTAGAAATACAGTTTTTGACAGAATAAGAAGGCGAGGTTTTGTTTAATAGCTTTAAAAGTTATATAGAACGTCTATCAAATTATACTATTTACTTTACTGTTATTACATTAAAAGAACATTTTAAATTTAATTAATGTATCGTTTTTAAAGTTCACAGTTTTAATTCTCTTATGTTAAAATATGATAAAGTTTCGTGTTAGGCTAAATATAATTATATCATTTTCAATTTTCTATGAATGCAACATAACTGATTAATTTTTAGATAAATTTAACATTTTATTTAATATATCGCCACTGATACTCACTCTCTCTCTCTTTCTCTCTTTCTCTCTCTCTCTCTCTCTCTCTCGTGCACACTCTGGATAAAAAATAAAGAAAGAAAAATAGGATGAGAATCTCACTACCTGAACTGTAAGGTGAATTTAGTTAGAATTGCTGAAAAAAAGGGAATACAAAAGACACAAGACAGAGATAAAGAAACAAGTATTAATTGTTAAGGCAATAACAGAGAAGAAATGTCCTTGCAAAACTAGTATTTGCGGCTTTAAAAGTCCAACTCTGAAATGTTCTTTAACATCCAAATAAATTAGACGGCTCTTAGAATCTTCAAATTAGCCTCCAATAAGGAGAGGAAATTTCCTACCTGTTGTTCCTTGCTAGAACATTTTAAAAAAAAGGAACATAGAAGGATTTTTGCATTGAGTCCGCCAAAATTAGGTGACCACTGATTGGTCAAGGAGAATCGTCTTAGCCAAGCAAACAAACCCATTTAGATTAAGGGTATGTGGGAGAAGTAGTAATAACCTTTTATCCGCAGCGAACAGTCACTTATTTGAACTCAAGTTCACCCAGAGCTCAAGGGAAACATATATATATATATATACGTTGCATCTCTAAAATTGGAAGTTTGAGTTTGCGTTTGAACTTGAGTTTAGTTTAACGGCACATCAACCTCTGTGGGTTATTTAATGCCAAAAAGGTAGAGTTTTAAGGTGTTTTTTTTTTTATTGTTCGGTTATAGTGAGAAGGTTGACTTAGTCAGATTTTAATGAAATTTTTTTATTTTATTCTTTTTTTTATCTTAGAAAACTGAAAATGTCTTCTAGTATTGTATTCGAAAATGTTTTGCTGAGAATAATTTTCTTTTCTTCAAAAATGTGTTGAAGTAATGATTTTTCTTCAAAATTGTATTATTGGTAATATTTATCCCTCAAAAAATGAATACTTTTCTATAAAAGTCAATTTTTATGGAAACAGTTGTATAAAATTATATACCTTCATAGTGTTTTGACCCCAGTTTAGGCGGTTAACTATTTGTCCATAGCTGGGACCCTAACAGGTGCTACCACTTCGGGTCAGGGTGGACCTGGGCACAACAGCAATTAAGAGGTGGTTCCCTTGCTCCTCACAACATCCCAATCAGAGGCCTTTCTGTCTCATTCCCAGGACCACAAATTGGAAGTAAGATTGTCGGTTCCTTCTAGTGCTGCAAATAGCAACTAACACCCTCGGATCAATCGCTACAAAAGTCATATCAGACCGAGAATGAAATACTCTTACCGTACCTTGGCTGAGACTGAGCGGATATAACTTTCTAGCCTTGATAAGAATTCAGAAAAGTTTTTCACGGCCTTTGTAGTGAATTCTTTTCTATTCTACAACCATAGTCTAGAGACGAAACTTCGCACACCAGTCGCTATTCTTCAACTATTTACATGAACAAATGTTATACCGAGCTGCATTCCTTAGTTCCACCAGCTATAACCACAGCTAAGCCGAGTCATACCATATAAATTGAAACCAATCATCAGCATTCCCTTAGTAAAATTACTATTCCATTCAACATATTTTTCCCAGAAACTGCTGCTTGAACTACCTCTCGAGATGACGCTTTTCGGTTCACTATAATTTTATCCTCTTTAAGTCTAGAGACAACTCTTATCAATTTTACATATTCATTTAAACTGTACTTCTTACTACCTTCTCTTACTTGCAACAACATCAATCAAGAACACTTTACCAGGAGTGGCTCCTGGGCCTTGTGAACAATTAGTAAAAACAATAAAGCTCAGACGTTGGCACACAACTCAAATACATGGTGAGAGCTGGGTAGGTACACATTTGCGCAGTGATTTAAAACCACACCCAATTATGAGACAGACAATGTTGGTGGCATACAGTAAATTGCTACTTGTCATATTTGATAACTTGACGAGCAGATCTTGATGTTTATCGCAGGTAAGGTAGATATGAGAAAGTGATTTGCCTAATTGTTCAATCTTATTTTCTCATTCAGTTATCATTGCCCGCTAAACATGTTTTCTTCATTATCTATATGGTGATGAGGGTGAATTTATATTAAATAATTACGAGCAATACTTTTTCGATATAAATAATACATTTGTCTTAAAACAAAAAAATTTAACAGTAATATATTTTTTTAAATTACTAGCAATAAGTTTCCATAAAGAAAAATACTAATGCTACCAAGAAAATTGAATTTCGTCATTAAATGATACTTAATAAGTTGATATGCCGCTAAACAAATAAACATATTTGATAAGGTTCTATTGCTGGAACACAAAGCCAATAGAAAAATATGGATGAGAGAAGTTCAATATAAATCAAGAGAAAGTGTATAAAAAAGAGTTTAGCATTTGAATTCCTTTTTATATTTACCAAGACAAGAAAGCTAAATAAGACAAAAATGATTATTACGTCAGGTTTACAAATGGGCCCCATTCCTACTTTTAAAAAATACTAAAATAATGCTATAAACTAAGAACAGTAATAATCACTAGGAAAGTTAATCATGTAAAGGTATTATTGTATGAATTTTTGAGACAAAATAACCAAGGTTCAATTGAAAGTACATGAATCCGCCTGCAATGCAATATATAGATCATATAAAAATTGAGTATGGCTGCTATAACTGAGCTGTCGGTGTTCAATCAACACGTTCTAAGTTTGACTTATTTCAAAATTATTTAAGAAAACCTTGTAGGGGTGTAATTATTTACAACTCTATAAGCAAGCCTACATCTCGTCTACCGCTATTTTTAGAGCAGAAGTTCAAATGAGCTAAATTCCTTTATTACTCCTGTTCAGAAATTTACAGCTGAAATACGCCACGCTATATAAACAGAGTTAAATCATCACCATTCTTTCCGCATTCCACTGAAAAGAGCCGCTACTTAATACCAAGAACCGTAGCTTTGTGTAACAAACTCCAAAACGCTACAATCTTCAGCTCTTCAAATTAAGATTCTACAGTTATATATCCTCTCTATATCTGCCATGTTACCTCCTCTTATAGCAAGACAACTAGTTAATTCCCTAACCCCTACCTGCAGTGGTTTTTGGACTTTGTATTGGAGAGTATTTAAATCTTTTGTTCTTAGTAAATAATTGATTCACAATTTTAAAGAATGCTTTCCGTAACAAAGAATTAGCATTTACTATCATCATAAACATAGTCTTTATGTGGCAATCTATGTAACAATTAATAGATTGAGAGATAGCATTAAAAAATTATTACAGTATTGTTTTATTTGGTAATGAATGTACCTAAATGAGCATTTTGGTCACATAAATAGCAGCCACTCTGACAAATATATTTGGTATTTAATAAGCGTGTTGAGCGTCTGGGATTGAGGAATCGGAGTAGCCGAATTCGAATTCCAGTCGAGTTCATTGAATTGACTTAGGTGGTTACAATTTGGAACGTTATGAAACTATCTCTCATTGGATAGGCATTGAATGGAGTAAGCTCATCATTCTTGTAGTAAAAAGAAAGTGGCAAATCTTTGCAGCATTCTGCCTTAAATGGCACCATGAACAAAACTTTCTGGGTAGGGGAGTAGTAACGGCAGCAGTGAATAACGCACTAAATAATAAAAGGATGATGAAAGTGCCTTTGAGATGCGCATGTTCAAATAAAAAGACATGTGTCTAAAGTTAGACAATGTCCTTTGTTCAAATTTTGAGGAGTACTTAAAAAATCCACATTCGACGTTTTCGCCTTTACTTGGGTTTCATCATTGATGTCTGACATTAGTGGTAAATAAAAGCAAATATTTAACTCAAGAACAGTCGACAGGAGAAAATCATTTTATTCTTTTATATCTAAGTGAAAAAGTTAATGAAATAAAACAAATATTTATTTCACTTAATGAAGTGAGCCAAAAGCCACTGAAAGAGAACTTGACTGCTACTCACTTGTAAATAAGTAAAAGTGATTTACACTTATTTCTTTTGTTATGAACTGTTTTTGTTTTTAGCTCTGTTTTTAGAATATCAGATCTATATTGACAAATATTTTGTCTTTTTTACCATTTTGTACAATGTATGTCATTTTTTTATTCTGACCATCGTTTCTTTTATTTTGTACTTTTATTTTGTTTTCCGATGGGCTGACGGTTTTTTATGTACTTGTAGATAGGAACAAAATTATCTCTTCGGGGAAAAACGATGTTTTCTGTCTTCAAAGGAAGATTGCACAGAAATTGCATGAAAAAATATATTTTAAAGAAAGACAAATTTGATAAACAACTATTACTGTAACAATAACAAAACTGACAATATAGCAGTCGTTGAGAAATTAACGATAAATATTATTACACTTGTGATAATAACACAAGTATTTTAATAATATATTTATTATAAAGCAGCGAGTCTTGTCAATATTTCAACAAGCTGAGAAATTAGCATTTTACATGCTCAAATCAGAAGTGTCTCTTTGATGTCACTGTGATTGAATATTATAAAAACTCCAACGGCCTGCCTGGAATTCTAGTTAACCTTTTACATTGCGGTCCTTAAAATTCACAGTTCCCTCTGTATAACACTCAGGGGTCTGAAGAAGCTTTAAATGTGTGCATTTTTGGCACCCTTGTGACACATATTTTCTAGTATTACATCTGGTTTTTTTCTTACATCGGTCAGTTAAGTGCCATATAGGATACAATCTTGGGCGATCATGTCTCGAAAGAAGCATGACTGAATGAGCAGAAGATTTCTGCGGAAGACTGGATGCCAACTAAGGCTATAGTACCCAATATGTCCTGCTATTTAACTCATAGCTGAAAGTAGAAGAGAAGAATAAATTTCTTAATAGTCTTTGCGCCGAAGTGAATGCAAAGAATTCAACTAGAATTTGAACTCGGCTCTCCGATTTCTAGTTCCAAGCTGATATCCACTGCACCACGACGCATATTATGATATATATCTAGTCATGGTTAACAAAAAACAGTTCACCACATCCTGGGATAATTTGTAACAGGATCATATTGGATAATTTTGTTTAGATGATATGGTTTACCTCATGTAGAAATTTCGAGAATATTCAAGTTTTTTTTTATATCACATACAGAAACTTTTCATATTAATGTCATAGACACATAAAAAAATTTCACAGCATATATACGTACATATCTACACACACGCGAACACGCACACACACATATATATATATATATATATATATATATTTTTGTGTGTGTGTACAGAATGATATATCTTAATTTCAGTTTTATATCAAATTTGCATTGACCTATTTTTTCTAAATTATATTTTTAAGTAAATTTCTATTATTATCGAAGGACAAAGTGAATGTTGCTGTAAAAGTAAAGAATGCCCAATATTTGTATCATGTGAAAAACGTGATAATAGATTTTGATAAATGCAACATCTTAGCATACAGGTTAGTCTCAGAAGCAACTTCATGTCGGGTAACAGAGTCTGCTCAGACATTTTCAAATTTAGGGTATCCGAACTATATACTTGTGACTCCCAAGACGACTTGGCTCATTCATCTTTCAAACTAAAAGAAAGCCTTCCCAGCAGACCGTGAACCGTCTTCGTTATTCTAGCCTTCATAAACAAAGTAGCCGTCACAAGGGTACAGGCCAAACTATTTTTGATCCAACAATTCAATAGTGCTGTTATTTATAATCCTTTTCTGCCAAATTGGGATATTCAATGACCATAAGCATGTCTCATCAGTTTATCCACACATCCTGATATTTACTTTCTTTTTGTGATTTGTCTATCCTGGTTACCATTGCATTGTGATTGCCTGCACATGTACTGAAAAAATGCGTCACCATTTAACTCTTTACGAAGCAATCGTTTTACCTAAAGCCACTTCTCAAATTCGTCATTTGTCTCTGTTTGCTTAAAATAAACGGCTGTGAAACATCTTTACGTTTAGCATGCCATGCAATGTTTTTTGTTGTTTCTATTACTACAGTCACTCGTTCAACAATTTTTTGTTTATCGATTTCTACACATTCTTCTCGCATCTGTTAGAAGTCAGTCAGTTAAATGCCATACGTGATACACGCTTTGGGCGATCATATCTCGAAAAAGACATGACTGACTGGGCAGATGATTATCCCGCAGTAGTTTGCCATTGCTTTCTGCGGTAGACCGGTTCCCAGCCAAGGCTATAGAATCCAGTCTGTCTTATTATTTAACGCATAACTGAAGGGAAGAGACAGATTAATACATTTACCATGGGTATTTATGTGTAATTTCTCGTTCTGAGACGATATCCACTACCCCACAACGCACATCCCTGTTATATGTAATACAGGTAAATTCTTGAAATAATTCTCAATTCCAAGAATAGAACACTATACAACCCACTTCCAACCTCTTTTCTTGGAATAAACACTATATTGACATCACTGCTTGGCTTCAACGCCTTACGCATATTCATCGAATTTCGTTCTTTTATCCATCTCTTCTAATTACACATATTTCAAATCAGGGAATGTTTTAGAATAGCGTAGCTGATAATCTTATTATTATTTTTTTTATTTCCTTGGGTTTCTGTTCTATACACGTTTCCTTCCGGATCACAAACAAAGGCCTAATATCAGAAATGGCTACGTGACATCCGCTAATCATCTTTCGTACGAAAACAAAAAAGAAAAACATTAAGATCATACACATTTTACCTAGATATTGTTGTTTGTCATGTCTGAAATGTACTTGTCAGTACATATTCTCTATTTTCTTTTAAGTCTGAAATCTCTTCAATGAGTACTTCTGCTTTAACTCCAACCGAAATAATTGAGATATCTACTTCAAGATACTTGTATTTTGAAGTTCTACAAAGATGAATTACAATCTGCAAGGAGTGAGAGGTAAATAAAAAGCATATTCTGTCCTTGTGGCTTTTGATGAAGATATGTGAGCGATTGGCTTTTATGGTTTTGTGTGTATTGTATAGTCCCATAAAATTGTTACAGGTCTTAATTCTGTTACCGGGTTTGGGTTATGTTCCTACTAATTTCTTAACATTTCCATCCCGTAAGATCTCAATATTTTCCACTGCAGATATTTGCCCACTCCGTCATGCCAAGTTTTATATTCAGTGGGTGCTAAAACTATCCATCCTGAGTAGATATGGCCCTTTTTTTCTGGATATCTACCCAAGACACTGTATTTCGTGTTTACACAATTTTTCATTTTGTGTTCTTGGAAAATTCTTGGGTCTTAGGTTTCAGATTGAACCCTGCACTATGTAACCAATGATGAACAATAAACTTGTCTACAGGGTTTATTTACACTTTCTCACCTGCTAGAAATTCCTCTATGATTGTGTTTGTTTTCTTTATTTCTTAAATTAATTTGATATTCCCTTCCTGTTATTTGTTACAGGTCATCAATCAAACTTCTGTAGTACCAAGGTTTCTTAGAAAACCGGATATTGTGAACTTGTAAGGTACTTCTAATTGGACTAATCACCTACCTCCTTTGAATCTAGGTTCATAGAGATGATACGTATTATAACTTATGCATGCAGTGTCTAATGAGAACCTTTCTCGTTTTGAAATTAATTTGCTTAATGTAAGCTATGGTCCAATTAAATATGTTGAAACAGTATTGTACCAGCCAAAATCAATATAGCTGATCTGGTATTTTGTGAAATCAACTCAGTATCTGGCACCAGATGTACTCCTCTGTAATATTCTTTGATAACTTTTTCTATCATCTGAGTATGCAGTATTCTATCTCAGCGTTCATGTTCCTTAATCTTTTTGACAAAATCCAGGTAAAGATAGTGTGATGTAATCCCCTCTTCTTGAATGCTACATTTGCACTGTGCTAATTGATTCCGGGAATGGGAACCACACAAATAAATAGAACAAGAATCAGAATTTGAGTCAGAAAAATAAGTATATTAACGTAAAGAATACAAACTTGAACGCAGGTTAGTAATCTATGGAATACGAGTTAATACGAAGTATATATACAAGTCTCTGAAGTGAAGCCTTTGTATGTTTAGTAAGTCCACGTCGGAAGTTGACGGGTGCTGTGTAAAAATGTTCTAGATGAGTGGGGCTCACAGCTACTATGAACTACGGACGCTGTATTCTCCGTGAAAACTTGGTATCTTCCGGTATCCTTCGGATCTCTCCATGTTTGTCGGACTCTTCCGGTAACTGACCTATTTCACTATGGCAGGAGTATTTGTATACAATAGACAAGTCTATTATAATGAAAAAAGGGGAGGCCCCACAACACAGTAATGTCATCAGTAAGAATTCTTACAGCGTTGACAATACTTTTAAACCAATTGTCTTCTTTGTTAGAGTCTGATATCATCCATGTAGAATAGGCGATTAGACACTTTATTTTTTTACTTTCTATCTATAGTTATTACAGTTTAGTCCATGCGAAAGTGGAATTAACTACAGAACGTCAACAAAGATTTCTCCTTAGAAATTAAAGAAATGGAAGTGGTAATACCGTTAGTGTGATTTAGGTATAATATAGTTTTCCACAGTCCGATGCTGTATTTAAGGAATTTTGCTATCACCGATGAGGCTTTGTATAATTTCAAATCCTTACAGTTTAAAGATTGTGGCACACTATCAAAGTCTTTATGTCAATCTATATAAGCTCTGCTGATATTTCTTTGCTTTTCTGTAATTTTTCAGGATAATTCTATTTCTTAGTAGATGCTGTAAAGCCGTAATTGCCCTGCTTAAGACACTTATGTAAAACGTAATTGCCTTGTATAAGATTGCCTTGTAATATTGCATAAAAAGAAATAAATGTAATCCTAAGTTTAATACGACGGAGCGAAAGAAATTATTATTAGTGGTATTGTTGATTTGCAGTTTATTGTCAATCGCGATATGAGTGGAGTTAAGAATACTTGTATAATTGTAAATTCTGAAAAACGGAAAAACTAGTTGGAAATTAAGGAGAATAGAAAGGAAAAATATATTTTTGCATTGTTTATTCAATATCGATCAGAAGCTTTAGTTTATCGGCCGGTGGAAGTGAAAAATAGCGGTAGTCAAAACAAGACTGTCAAAACTTTTGATGGGGTTTAGGTAAGGTCAGATCCTTAGTTCACAAATTTGCTCGGAAAAGATTTGAAAATTTGAAAACCTAAAGTGATGTAATCAGAAGATGAAAAGAAATTACGTCGGAAGAGATATTATTACCTCATTGGTTGAACCAACCTCGAAATGTGAAGGTGGAAGAAATCTCATTGGTCAAAAATTCGATTTGCATAGATACCCGGGTCCATCCGTACCTCCCAAGAGAATTTGGTACAAGCATAAAAATCGAGACCCCGAGTAGCCTATTTAGTTCGTTGAGTTGCAGTCGAGATGTAACGACTGAGGGAAAAGTGTTCCCAACCGGGAGACATAATCAAGAAGACTGGTCGCTTTCCATAGAGCTCCGGGCTGCAGATGTAAAGAAACGTAGAAAAGCCTGCCGCCGATCAAATTAAAAGAATTAAAATCGAATAATGCGCCTCCAATAGAGTTCTGACTAAAGATTTATAGAAACAGAATGAGCCGAGAAATGGTTAAATTAGCTGAAAGAAGATTTTTTTTTTGCTGCCGAGCGAAAGTGACAAGACAAATTTACTACCATCACCAACCTTTCACTCCTCTTCGGGTGTTTCCGTAAAGCTTCGGTAAAGAGCCCTGAAAGTACTTTTTTAAAAAAAAGTAATTTGGAAAATTGAAAGCTTTAATTATTCTAAACGAAACATTCGCTCCGATGGTGAAAAATGAATTCGACGACTGTATATTCTGCTTCTGTTGCTAATTATTATAGATATATATTTTATATTTTAATATATAAAGACTTTTCCACAACTTATCCAGCGTCTTCGATATTATTTATTTATTTATTTTGTTGCCGTATTTTATTTGATCAACAGAAGTGTACGCGTTTGTCCGCTATGGTTTGAGCTGGTAGTGAAACGGCTACCGGGTTTTCATAGAGTCTTTCCTGAGATCAAAATTCACAGCGTGGGCAGGAAAGTTCACCGTTGTAAGAGACAACTTGAAGACCAGCTACTGCGACGAGACCATCATGACTAGCGACACGAGAGCATCGTCATAACTGGTGGCGTATTCGACAGCAGCAATCCTGACTCAGGTTCCGGTCATCATCATAATTGACTTACGGATAGGTTCAGCCAGCAGCCAGACGGACAACGTGTCACAGATGCAACCATACGAATCTCTTCAACATCTCCTCTCTTCCGGGGAAAAGCCGTTGTTTTAACTGGGAAAAGAATGGATACAGTTGGTTAGGACATATATAATCAATTTATATGTGGTAAACAGACATGTAATTTGCCTATCATTTCTGGATCATCTTTTTTTATTTATTTTTTGGAAGAAGATGGTTTCATCTGTTTTTGATAGAAGATATGTAAGCCATTCTTGAAATTCAGTAAAATAATTAATTAGCATTGATAAGGTTTCCACAAGAGTTTTATAGATTGATAAAATATAAGTGAGGCAAAAGTTAGGTATATTTTCATTTCTTGGGATTTTCATTTTGGGTTTTGTGTCAGAGCTTGCCTAACATTACTTTCGGTTAAATAGCATTCTTGCACAGGTTTATCTTTCATTCTTTTTTCTTATCGTTTGACCGACTGTGCATTACGACTATATTCCTTTCGGTTATTTCAAACATTCTCCCAATTTTTTGCACGTTTTATGTCAGTCAGTTAAGTGCCATACGTGATACACGCTTTGGCGATCATGTCTCTTTCAAGACATGATCTCATGGGCAGAAGATTATCCCACAGTAGGTTGCCGTTGCTTTCTGTGGTAGACTGGTTGCCGACCAAGGCTATAGAACCCAATCTGTCCCATTATTTAACCCATAACTGGAAGAAATAGACGGATTAATACCTTTCCCAATGGTATTTGCACGTAAGTGAAGGCAATGAATTCAGCTGGAATTCGAAATCGGCTCCCCGATTTCTCGTTCCGAGCTGATATCCAATGCACGACAACGTTTTATGTAGATGGTGGATTTAACTTCAATTGTTTTCTAATTTCCTTGTTAAATTTCTTCAAATCTGTTTGGACTTATTTTGTTGACAAAGCACAAAACGCTTTTTATATCGTCTTGTTCTCTTTGCCTCTAATTGCAGTTTCTGTTTAAATATGTTCCATGATTGGTGAAATTTCATTTACTGCTTTCCATTTATATTTCAACCTGATCTTCCTGCTCTTACGCACGTTTTGAAATATTTCAATTTCTTGAAATCCCATCTAGTACCGATAACTCATATGTGATTTTCTCAATTTCTCTATTTTAATTTTACCTTTAAGTAAACATTGCGTTTTTTTATTTCATTATTTATCTTGATATTAAGTTTTTCAGTAGCTGCTAGAGCTGTGGCATATATGATATTTTTTACTTATGTAATGTTTTCTAGTGGCATGTCCATTAATAATGTTTGCAATACTGCGTCATATGTTTGCTCAATATCTTTATTAGACTTTGTCATATGGATTTTTGGATGCCGGTTTCAGTCGGATATTTGTGCGGGATTTTTTCAAGATTATTTGAGTAAAATGACTGTACGTTTCAGTGATTTCAAATTTGTGCTTTTCAAATAATTCGGCTCTAATGCTGTTCATAATTCATTTTTATAAGTGACAGAATCTGAATTGGTACAATTTTTTGTTGTAGTTACATTTATATGTTTATTTCCTCAGAGATCATTATTTCGTAACTTATGTTAGTTTGTATTTCATTCTATGTCATATTATCTATTTCCACTTTTGCCTCAATTTTGTTTGGCTTATTTCTGATTGTATTTTGGCTTATATTTATTTTTGTCTTAGCTATTTCTTGATTTTGGAATCTTTAATTTTGCATGATTTTTATGAGAAAATTGGCAAACATATGCAGGTAGAAAAGGGGATGTATTTTAGTTCCTAATTTATCTCTCTATATTTGCTTTGTCCGATGCGTAATGTTGTTTTGTGTGTTTTGAGTGCAGTCAAAGAAGATTCCATGATTTTTTATCCTTTTCAAAGTTGTGTTTCAATCGCCGTGTTTTTGTCAATTTATTTGGCATTAAGTTACAAGTTTTAATGTCTGAGTTAATTCGATTTTGGGGATCAGGTGTTACCTTGTTAGTTCCAAAGGCAGATTCTTCGAACACAAACTGGTTCTTATCTGAGATATACGGCCATAGTTTTCAGAGAAAATTGCAGATTATTTATGTATGCGTTATTATTATTATTATGTCATTTTTCATCATATTTCGATTTCTGCATTGGTCTCACTACCAACCAAGTCTGCGGGGAGACCTAAGGCAGGTAGTGGCGTGTTGTTATGACTCCATTTCATGTTTTTCTATCTTCCCTATCATCCCCAGCATTACATAGATAACGTTTTCCTTAGTGTGTGGGCTGTACTTAATAAGACAATTTTTTGTATATCTCTTAAGCTGGGGTTTCCAGGGATTCTTTCAATGTGTTGTTTTGTTCCATTTTTTATCATTCCAAGTGCACCTACTATCACTGGCACAACTCTTGTTTTCAATTTCCACATTTTTTCTATTTCAATTTCCAGGTCTTTATATTTTGACAGTTTTTCAAATTCCTTGGTTGCTATGTTACAATCCGCTGGACAAGCCATATCAATTAATAGACAAGTTTTCTCCTTCTGGTTTTTAACAATAATGTCTGGCCTGTTTGCTTCAATTTTTCTGTCCGTGTAGATGGTGTAATCCCATAGAATGGTTACATCTTCTATTTCTGTAACCGGTGCTGGATGATGTTCATACCAGTGTTTGTTTACAGCTTTTCCATAATGTTTGCACATTGCCCAATGTAAATATTGCCCAACTCTATCGTGGCGATTTTTATATTCGTTTGGGGCAAGCACAGAACAGCCTGAGATTAGGTGGTCTATTGTTTCTTGGTGTTTATCACAAAACCTGCATTTTGGATCCATACTATTATGCATAATATTTGCCTGAAAGTTTCTCGTGAAAAGACTTTGGTCTTGTGCTGCAAGTATAAATCCTTCAGTTTCAGACTTTAATCCAGATGCACGTAACCATCGATGAGTATTAACTTTATCAACATTGGATTTATTGGCACGTACTGGATATTGGCCATGCAGAGGTTTGTCCTGCCAGCGCTGTTTCATCTTTTCAAGAGCTTTATCTTTGGCTTTCATTTTCATATTTTTTGCCGCAATAGTTGGTTCTTGGCTATTGTTTTGCTTTTCTACAGAATCTACTAACTGTAATTCTTGTTTGTATTTACTGCCTTCTTTTATTATTGAATATTTTTTCTTTCTTTCTTCATGTTGCCTTACTAATTGTATCATCCAATCCTTTGTTGTTTCTATGTATGTTAGTAAGCCAATAGTTGTTGTCTTGTATGACAATTCCAGCTGAATAAGACCCCTTCCACCTTCTTTACGGGGTATGTATAGACGGTCTACATCAGCCTTTGGATGATGCATCCTATGCTTAGAAAGAAGCTTTCTTGTTTTAGCATCCATTCGCCTGATGTCGTTTAGAGTCCAGTTTAAGATGTTGAAGCTATATTGGACAACTGGGATTGCAAGGCTATTAATGGCCATAACTCTATTCTGTGAATTTAATTCAGTTTTTAATATCATTCGTAGCCTTCTATAGTACTCTTTACGCACTATTTCTTTCATTTTTTTATGGTGAATGTTTTCGCTCTCATTTACACCTAGGTATTTATAAGCTTCTTCTGGTTTCAATTCTTTTATTGTTACAGCAGGGTCTAGGCTAATTGAGGATGTTTCTTGTATTGATCCACGTAAAACTGTAGCTTTAGCACATTTATTCAAATTAAATTTCATTCCAATGTCTTCGCTGAAGCATTTTACAGTTTGCAGAAGACCTTCCAGCTCATTATCATTCTTAGCATATAACTTTAAGTCATCCATGTAAAATAGATGGCTTATTTTCTTTTGGCCTATTTTATAACCACATTCTGTCTTATTAAGTTGACTGGTTAGTGCTATTAATGATATGCAGAATAGTAAGGGAGATAAAGAATCACCCTGAAATATACCTCTTTTGATGTTTATTTCATCAGACTTATAGGTTCCATTTATATGATTGAGGTAAAGGGTTGTTTTCCATATAGACATGCACTGTTTGATGAAATTGATGATGACGGGCGATATCTTGTATATATTTAAAGTTTATTATTATTATTATTATTATTATTATTATTATTATTATTATTATTATTATGTCATTTTTCATCATATGTCGATTTCTGCTCTGGTCGCACTACGAACCAAGTCTGCGGAAAGACGTAATGCAGGTCGTGGTGTGTTGTTATGGCTCCATTTCTTGTTTTTTCTATCTCCCCTAACATCCGTAGCGTTACATAGACAAATGTTTTCTTAGTGGAGGGCTGTGCTTAACAAGACAATATTTTGGATATCTCTTCAGCTGGAGTTTCCAGGGATTCTTTCAAAGTGTTGTTTTGTTCCATTTTTTAAAAGTCCAAGTTCACTATCATTGGTACGATTTGTGCTTTCAATTTCGACATTTTTTCTATTTCAATTTCCATGTCTTTATATTTTGACAGTTTTTCGAATTCCTTGATTGCTATGTTACAATCCGCTGAACAAGTCATATCAATTAATAGGCAATTTTTTTCTTTCTGGTTTTTAACAATAATGTCCGGCTTATTTGCTTTAATTTTTTCTGTGTAGATGCTGTAATCCTATAGAATGTTGACATCTTCTATTTCTGTAACCGAATCTGGGTGATGTTCATACCAGTGTTTGTTTACAGATTTTCCACAGTTTTTGCACATTGTTCAATGTAAATATTGCCCCACTCTATCGTGACGATTTTTATATTCATTTTGGACAAGTACAGAACATCCTGAGATTAGATGGTCAATTGTTTCTTGGTATTTATCACAGAACTTGCATTTTGGATCTACATTATTATGTATATTTGCCTGAAAATTCCAGGTGAAAACATTTTGTACTTGCGCTGCAAGAATAAAGCCTTCAGTCTCAAACTTTAATCCAGATGCACGTAATCATCGATGGGTATTAACTTTATCAGCATTGGATTTATTGGCACGTTCTGGATATTGGCGATGCAGAGGTATGTTTTGCCAGCGTTGTTTCAACTGTTCAAGAGCTTTCGCTTTGGCTTTGGCTTTGGCTTCCATTTTCATATTTTTGGCCGCAATAGTTGGTTCTTGACTTCTGTTTTGCTTTTTTACAAAATCTACTAAATGTAAAAATTGTTTGTATTTACTGCTTTTTTTTATTATTGAATATTTTTTCTTTCTGTTTTCATGTTGTTTGACTAATTGTATCATCCAGTCGTTTGTTGTTTCTATGTATGTTAGTAAGCCAAAAATTGTTTTCTTGTATGACAATTCTAGCTGAATAAGACCTCTTCCACCTTCTTTAGAGAGTAATGTATTGACGATCTACATCAGCCTTTGGGGGATGCATCTTATGCTTAGAAAGAAGCTTTCTTGTTTTAGAATACATTCGCCTGATGTCGTTCAGAGTCCAGTTTAAGATGCTGGATATATATTTGACAACTGGGATGGCAATGCTATTAATGGCCATAATTCTGTTCTGAGAATTCAGTTCAGTTTTTCATATCCGTTGTAGCCTTCTATAATACTCTTTACGCACTATTTCTTTCATTTTTATGGTGAATTTTTTCACTCTCATTTACACCTAGGTATTTATAAGCTTGTTATGGCTATAATTCTTTTATTGTTACAGCAGGGTCTAAGCTAATTGAGGATGTTTGTTTTAGCGATCCACGTAAAATTGTAGCATTATCACAATTATTCAAATTGAATTTCATTCCAATATCTTCGCTGAAGCATTTTACAGTTTGCAGAAAACCTTCCAGCTCATTATCATTCTTAGCATACAACTTTATGTCATTCATGTAAAATAGATGGCTTATTTTCTTTTGTGGGCTATTTTATAACCACATTCTGTCTTGTTAAGTTGACTGGTTAGTGCTATTAATGATATGCAGAACAGCAAGGGAGACAAAGAGTCACCTCAAAATATACCTCTTTTGATGTTTATTTCACCAGACGTATAGGATCCATTTATATGATTGAGGTAAAGGTATGTTTTACATAACGACATACATTGTTTGACGAAATTGATGATGGTGATATCTTGTATATATTTTAAGTCTTTAAGATCCAGGAATGTGGTACACTATCGAATGTCTTACGATAATCTATTCAGGCAGTACTAAGATTTTTCTTTGCATTGTAGCAGTTTTCCAAGATCATTCTGTTAATAAGCAATTGGTCTTTACATCCGTAACAACCACGTTTGGACCCTTTTTTTTTTCAAGCGGTAGTGTGCCATTTCTTTCCAAAAATAAATATGTCTATTTTGTTAAAATAGATGTTAATAGTTTGTATGCTCTCAGAAGGCATGTAATTGGTCTGTAGTTTTTCAGGTTTTTTGTGTCACTATTCTTGGGTAGAAGAAATGTAATTCCTTTGCTCATCCGTGCAGGAATTTTATTGGAATCGTTAATCATTTCTTGAAATTCTTTGGCTAGTTTTTTATGTGCTGTATTTAAATAATATAGACAAAAGTTAGGAAATCTATTTATTCCGGGTAATATCCAGTTGTGTGCTTTTTTCAGTGCACATTTACCATCCTCTTCTGCGATTCCAGCCCATTTCTGTCCTGGTTTATTTGTACTTTGTTTTATCTCTTGTGCAATCTAATCTACTTCATTGTTATGCTCTTTAGGGCAAGCCCATATTTTTTCCCAGAACAGTATAACTTCTTCCATTTTGTGGGGGAATGTCATTTCAATTTCTTTTTTTACCTATTTCCCTGTACAATTTCTTTGCATCGGTTGGAAAATTCTTGTTTTAACTGTAGAATCTTGATCTTTTCTCATAGCGTCTTACTCTTTGATCCTTCAGTCGTATTGTTTCCTTTATTTTTTTTTCCTTAGTTGATAGGACTTAATTTTCATTTCTAATGTTGTATTTTCTTCTGACTCTTCTGCCTTTTCTAGTTCTTACATTTATTCCTCTTTTCATAGAGGTACTGATAGTTCATTTCTAAGTTGTTCGATTTCTTTTTCTATTTTTCTTTTCCAAGGTGGATCTTCATATCTGCGAGACTGCCTTATTTTTAATTTCATGTTCAATTTTTTTTGTTGCTGTTATTGCTTCATTGAGATTTATATGAGTGTCTTCTTCATACAAAATTAATTCGAGTGCTGCAGTGTAGAGCTTAATAGTTTCGAAGTAATGCTTTGTCGGTTGCAATTTTGGGAGCTGATCTCGTTCCTCCATTGCAATATTTTGTATTTGACTAATATGGTTTTTGATTTCTTCCTTGGCTTCTTGCATACTGTTCTTGTTTTCCGTAAACTAATTCTGTTCAATGTGTTTGGAACTTGTTTTATTGTCGTCTTGTAACTGACTCAGATCACACCTTTCCACCATTTTTAAACTTACAGAATTATCTTCACAGTGTTTTGTATGTATCACGGTTTCTACATGATGACCTATGGCTTGCTTGATGTTACTACTTTTTATTTATGATTTTGGTTCCCTTTTATATTTTGTTAATTCGTCTATTCTGGTTGCAATTCTTTTTATCTCTTTAATTTCATCCTCTGTCAATCGGTTATTTCGCATGATGTATCTTCGTACATTGGCTAATTTATTTTCGTTAATGTACTTTCTATTTGTTTGTCTAACATTTTCTCGCCAAATGTCATATGTTTGGCGTGTGATGTTTTTTTGAGGTTTGAGTTAAACTTTATGAAATGCAGTCATAACGACTTTGTACTCCTCACGAGACCATTTTACTTTTTTATTTTTTTAAATATACGGTTATAGATCTATCTGGAGAATTTTCAGTGCCATCACTAGGTTTATCCTGGTTGTGGAGACCTGAAGATTCATTCTTTGTGTAGGAGTTTGTTCCTATGGCAGATTTTTCGACCTCAGGTAGGTTCTCTCCTGAAGGACGGATTCCTTGTTTATCCACTGGAAGAGCCATAATGGATTTTTTATTTCTATTTGTATTTCTCATATTTTTCCCACGAGTGACGTACGGGTCTAAAGTCCACTCAAAGTTGCCAGACAGGTTGGGTAACGTTCTTTTACAAACAGGGTCTCGAAACCTGTAGGGGGTCGTTTGTGACCTCATAACGCAGTAGCCATTCACTCCTCGGCACGATTAACAACTTGAATTGCCTGATGTTGTTCGGAGTTTTCCTTCTCCTAAATGAGTTGCCAAGTGACATCTGACAGAGACGCAATTGGAATTCAAAAAGAAAGACGCTGGTTTAAAAAAGAATTACTTGGACGTAGCAGCCGCTCAACGAAACAAAACATCACTACACTTGATTGTCTTGTTAAAAAACGTTATTATTAGTATTATTATTATTATTATTATTATTATTATTATTATTATTATTCATAAATTTATATATTCACAACAGATGACTGGTGTTTAGTTAATGGTGAAAAAGTGAGTGACAACCTATTTATGATTTTGACACCTTCTCTAATATTCATTCAAACGATTATTGTTTTGTATTATTGCCAATCTTAGCAATTCCTAAAATTTTAATTCCTCTAATTTGACACTTAGAATTCTCAACTATTTCCAGTAAGCCACTTATTTATTGGATGATAGGATCCTCATGTTTCACAGCTGTGTAAAACCTATCATGTTATAATTTTGTAATTTATTTCTATCTAGTTTCTTGTATTTCCAGAAGTCACGATCTGGCAGAATTGCTTTTCCTTGTTTTTAAAAAACTAGATCCGATTTGCTTGCATGGATCAACTGATCAGTCTTTTTACGAGAAAATTAAAATAAAATGCAAGCGATTTACAAAAAATATATATTCGAATAAATTAGAAAGTAAGAAAAGCCAATTAAAAACACTGAAACAAATTTAAAGACATAAGAACAGAATCAATGTGCAAGAATAGTTACATGTATACAGACAGTGAGACAGTTACTGTAAATGCTATTTTTTAAATGAAATTGCTTAAAGCTTTCTTAATAAAGTTGTTTTTTAAAGGAAAATTTATTTCCAGTTTTAAATTAAATACCAAATTTCTTACTTTTTAAGATTTATTGAATTAAGTATTTTGCTGTCTGTCGGTGAATCGTATAGGTCGTGATTCGTTTAATAGCAAAGACAAGAAAAGGGTGCAGTCGAGACGATTACTGGGCATGTAATGAATAAAGAGACACTGGAATGTGGCAGGTTCAGATTTTTTAAAAACAAAGGCAAAAAGTGATGTTAAATTAAGTGTCCAGAAAATTCAGCGATGCCAAAGAGAAATTTGATTCAACATTTTGAAAGAAATTTTCTAGTCTGCTTTGAAATATTCCTCTTAATCCTAACAAAAAACAGCCATAAATATTTTCACAAGTACCATTACGTTGATGTGGGTTATTTTACACGGAAGAGGATAACTGGTATCTCGTGATAGTTTCCATATTCCTAGATACGAAAGGAGCAGGGAATTAATACGGTGAGTTTTTATTCTTACATAGCGAACTCTATAAAATGATACTAGTACTAGTGGCACTAGAATCAGAGAAAGGTGAGGGCTGTATGAGTAATCGGCACTAAAAATGGAATCGAAGTGTCCAGTTCAAATCCAATTCTGATCTGTTGCATGTATTTACTCTTAATTCATTTTAAAAATATATATCCATAGCTCGGCTATGTGTTAAGTCATAGAATAAACTAATTTCTCTATTCCTGTGTGGTTGTCAGAATAATGCAATGGAGAATCAAATCAATATATTTCCTAATATGCCACGGTATTTCACAAATACTAACATAAAAAAATCTGTAGAGTACCATTACTAGAAATGTATTAAAGAGATACGGCATCTTAAAATAAATTCAATAATGATATGTAACAAACTTTTTATATCATTGCGTTTTTCAATAGTCAGTATTATTTCTTAATTGATTCTTTTTACACAGTAAAAGAAATTAATATTATTTTATTCAGACTCTGCTTTTGTAACCTTTCCATTACATTCCAGACAAATTCAGCACTGAGTTGCTGCAGGAAAAATTTCTAGAAACTTCCTAGAAGATTCAAGATCTTTCTAGAAATTGCTAAAAGTACAATTCTTCTTAGAATATTCCCGCAAAATAGATGGGGGTATAAATAGAGGGAACATAATAGTTCAGTTTACTTCTAGTTGTCAAAGGGGAGATTAGTTGTCGTCAATACGTCATGAATGGCATCAAGAAGTTGTAAGCATCAAACATCGGGTGTGTTGAATTCATCAAGAAAATAACAAACTGTACTCTGTGACACCATCTGCTAAAATGTGTGAAGCCAGCAAGGTATAATACTGCATGCCCGTAAGTGATCAAAACCAACTCTGGGCACACCATTATTCTATCCCTATTGATGCTGCTACCAAGGATCGTATCACAAAAACATCATAGGGAATTATATATAGAATATTACTCACTTACATAAGTAAATGCTACGTTTGAGTCATATGTCATTTTTTTTCCAACTTTGCATGAACGAAAATGTTCTCATTCGCCAGTTTTCTCAAAATAGGTAAGTCAGTCAGGTGAGTATCATACGTGATACACGCTTGGGCGATCATGTCTCGACAGAGACATGACTGACTGGGCAGAATATTATCCCACAGTAAGTTGACATTGCTTTTTGCAGCAGACTGGTTGCCGACCAAAGCTATAGAACCCAATCTGTCCTGTTATTTAACCCATAACTGGAAGGAATAGGCGGATTAATACCTTTTCCCAAGGGTATTTGCGCGTAAGTGAATGCAATGACTTCAGCTGGAATTCTAACTCGGCTCCCCGATTTCTCGTTCCGAGCCGATATCCAATGCACCACAACGCACATCCTAGGTAAGTAAATTTCAGAAATATCATTATCGTAGAGACAAACGCAAAGTTTATTGGAAATATTAGTCATCTGTCATACTTTCTAAGCTCAAGCAAATAAGAAATAACAATTGTTATCTTAGGACAATAATCATACAACACAGGGTAATACGTCCCTGTATTGCTCAATGGGTTACTCTTTTTGGAACTCAGGATTTCGTGTAGAAAGTAAAAGAAATAACGTTTTTGAATATTTGTGATGAGTTCAGGAATATTTAAGTTAAATAATATATTTAATCTATGCTCCTATCAGTCAGTCAGTTAAGTGCCATACGTGAAACACGCTTCGGCGATCATGTCTCAAAAGAGACATGACTGACTGGGCAGAAGATTATCCCGCAGTAGGTTGCCATTCCTTTCTGCGGTAGACTGGTTGCCAACCAAGGCTAAAGAACCCAATCTGTCCTGTTATTTAACCCATATCTGGAAGGAAGAGACGGATTAATACCTTTCCCAAGGGTATTTGCGCGTAAGTGAATGCAATGAATTCAACTGTAATTCGAACTCGGCTCCCCGATTTCTCGTTCCGAGTCGATATCCACTGCACCACAACGCACATCCGTTATCGATAATTAACCTAACTCTTCCACCGAATCTGAGATAACATTCTTCGTCGTATGGCCCCTCCATATAATGGTCTCTTTTCATAATTCGATTTATTTTCGTTATCTACCTGACATAAGATTAAAAAAACCATGACTGGAAGATGATCTCAGGTGCAAGGTGAATCTTTTGTTGGAATTTCGTTAACATATTATCGGCTGACTCATATGAAATATTTGTATTAGTAATGTGCTATGTTGATGACCAATATATGCAATGCGCTTCCTTCAACTTTCTACATGGAATTTTAATTGAATATCTTTTTTTCAACATAAGCGGTTACGACTTTCCACATCTTGCATTACATTAATATATATGAATTGTATGACTTATTTAGAAAGATAGTGATGTAGTTTCCTGTTTCTAACACCACAGATTGTATCTCAGTTTCCCTTCTCAAAAACTGTTGGCCATCTAATGCTGACAGACCTGCTATATAATGGATAAAGGGTAGGAGAAGAGATATATTCATGGCTTTCCCAAACGCAATAGTAAGAATTGAAATCAACAGACATAATGCTCTGTAATAAAGTTGGAAGAATACATTCGTATGCTGGATTACTTAAAATATTTCCATTATACTAGGAATTATGACTTAACTGCGTGTTTTAATAGTTTCGTAATTACTCATGAATCAATAATTATTTTAATAATATATTATTAGACATATTTTATTTTTTAATGGATAAAAAACATATCTAAATCCAATGTCAACTTGTATAAGATGTTTTAATAGTTTTGAAATTACTCTTGAATTAATTATTTTAATAATATATTATGAGACATATTTTATTTTTTAACGGATAAAAACATATCTAAATCCACTGTCATCTTGTATAAGATGTTTTAATAGTTTTGAAATTACACTTGAATTAATTATTTTAATAATATATTATGAGACATATTTTATTTTTTAACGGATAAAAAACATATCTAAATCCACTGTCATCTTGTATAAGATGTTTTAATAGTTTTGAAATTACTCTTGAATTAATTATTTTAATAATATATTAAGAGGCATATTTTATTTTTTTAATAGATAAAAACATATCTAGACCGACTGTCATCTTGTATACGATGTTTTATAAGTTTTGAAATTACCCTTGAATCAATAATTATTTTAATAATATATAAAGAGACACATTTTATTTTGTAATGTATAAAAACATATTCAAATAGACTACCATCTTGTATACGATATTTGAACAGATTTGAAATTACTATTGAATCAATAATTATTTTAATAATATATTAAGAGACACATTTTATTTTGTAATGTATAAAAACACATTCAAATCGATTGTGATCTTGCATACGATGTTTTAATAGGTTTGAAATTACTCTTGAATCAATAATTATTTTAGTAATATTTTAAGAAACACATTTTATTTTTTAATGTATAAAAACATATTTAAATCGACTGTCATCTTGTATACGGAAAGACAAAGAGCCAGTACGATTAAATTATCTTAAACATCAACTTATTCTGAAACGGCATATATTTAGGTTACGTTTACTAATTCTCATTCTCCCCACCTGATGCTATCATCCGAACCGGGATATTTATTAACACCTTGAATGTCAACCACGAGATAACTCGTCGCTGGCAATTTTTTCATAATGACGCCAACTAAGATTTATCTTGTGTTAGCGGCTTTTCTATCAAGACTACAACCCCAGGTTTTTATGTTCTTTTTAACACAAATATCCGGAACTTGGAGTTTAGGGGAGATGTGAACATCCTACTGGTAACTAAGAAAATATTTTAAGTAGAAAATCTATTGAAAATATAACACATAAACGAAGCATTTGAAAGTTGTATTTTCTAAATTAACTATAATAAAATTGAAATTTAAAGTCAAATTTCGTAGCTGACAATTACCTCTCAACACGAAAATTCACTGCAGATCATTTATTTTAACCGGCTTTATTAATTTTTTATTTGAAAAATTCTAACTAACTAGACTATACAAATGGCAGTTATATTTAGGAGAAAACTCTAGTCGTATGATATGACGATCCATGTTCGTTCCTTCAGTTAGAACGTGTTACAGTATGTTACATATTAATTATCGTTAGAACATGTTACAGTATTTTTTAAATAATAATAATTTAAAAACTACATAGATTTTCCTGATCCGTCTACTTTTTGAAAAATGCTAACATGATTGGTAAAAAATCATTTCACAATTGTTAATAAAGCAAAGCTTCTAACCAGACTGGATATTTTCTGGTTCTTTTCAAGCAAACTTGCATACTCTGATTATACAAATGTGGTTGCTGTTATTGTTACTGCGAAAAATATATTTAGAAAACCTTTATGACAGTTAATGAAAAATGAATAATAAATTACAACAACCGTCAAAACAATTTTTCTTGATGTTAACATAATTATTATTGAAAATGTAAATACTGTTAATGATTAATGTCATTTTCAAACAATGAAACACTAACTGGGCATGCGCTGTAAA
The DNA here is from genome assembly GCA_037127315.1 of Ascarosepion bandense. NCBI lineage: Eukaryota > Metazoa > Mollusca > Cephalopoda > Sepiida > Sepiidae > Ascarosepion > Ascarosepion bandense. The sequence goes on from JBBBDQ010000364.1 coordinate 120,338, forward strand.
TCGATGGCTAACAAGCAATCTCGTAGACCATTCTTAGTTGAGGAATTTTGCACAACAATTGTTCTGGTCATATGCTAGAATAAATTAATTTTAATGAATCTATTTGGCGTTTTCGTCTCCTTTCTACCGCGCACCAAGCGAAGGAGATACAATTCTGTTCTCGATGAGTGTTCAAGATTTGTAAATATAAAACGTCTTGAGTATTAAGCAATAGACCCACTTTCATCATCTATATTAAGCTACTAACGACTACTAAGCATCTATATTAAGCTACTAACAGTCTTCTAATTATATGCAAAATTAATATACGAGATTTGTCAAGTTATAAAGGACGCACGCACAAAGGCACGTGTTTATGCGGGTGTTAAGAATATAAATTTCGATACAGATAAATAGCGTGTAACGATATAGTCTAATCCTGAGAATGACGATAAACTACATCCAGCATTGGATGTTTTAAGTAGCATCGAATAACCTCTTGTTGTTTTTTTGAAAAAAAAATGAACTCACAAAAAACAAATAAGTATGAAAGTATAAAATATATACTTTATAGTAAAAATCAACCAGCATATATTTTATAAAGTAGGCAAATTACCAACAATAACCATTCATAGTAAAAAAAAAATTAACAACAATACCTATTTCTAGCAGAATTACCAAAAATAACTACTTATAGCATAATTAGCAAAAATACCTTTTATAGCAGAATTACCAAAATACCTGTTCAAAGCAGACTTACGTACAGTACATATTATCTATTGGTTGAGGCCATGAAATGGAGTCAAAAATATTAAATAATCTCTAGAAGCCTGGGTTTGCCGCTAAACAAAATCAAGCAATCAACGAAACATCACATGTTGAGATTCAATCCCTATAGCCGTTTCTCGTGGCCAAATAGGCAACGGTAGGATTCAACTAAAGGAATGTTTTTTCCTGATAGAAAAAGAGCATACAGATTTAATTATGGTGGGAAGTAATATTTGTATTTATTAAGACTTCTCGTTCTAGGCCGCTTGATATTAATTTCATTGTTTATGGAAAAATGGAACAACGAAATCACCTCAACGCAATTAGTAAAAAAAATGTGTGTATATCCATGCAGATAAGTAAACATAGATAAATAAATAAATAAATAAGAACTAAAGTGATGTATAGATAAGAAATGATAGTTAAAATCATATATATATATATATATATATATATATATATATATATATATATATTTATATAGATATATATATAGATAGTTAAAATCATATATATATATATATATATATATATATATATATATATATATCACATGCTAAAAATTTGCCTCCTTCTATGGAGCGCCCATAGCTCAGAGTTAGAATCACTGACTGACGCCAATTCGGTCGGGTTTTTATTCTGGGTAAAAGCAATCGGATGTTTAATCGTACTGATGAGCTGTGATGCAGCGAAACAGATCTGTCTGCAGATGACTATATATATATATATATATATATATATATATATATATATTACGTTTCTACATACATAAACCAATTCATAAATATGTTTTGTTTTTTGTTTTTTTTTGTTTTTTTGTGGGGAAATTTTGATTGCAACTGAAAATCTTTAACAGAGAAAGGCAAGTTTTTGCTTGAGGGGTGAGAGAATTACCTTTACTTAAAAATAGACGTTTTGTTTTCTTTTGTCTGTCGTCTTTCTGATTGTCTTTTTGGTCATATTGTTGGTTTTTATTTCATTTCCTTTTTGTCTATTTGCTTAATCAGTCCTTCTGTTCCATCTAAAGTAACGAATCATTTACTACGCAACTCACTTCCCCCTCTCTGTTTTCTCTCTCTCTCGCACTCTGTGCTCTCTCATTCTGTCTCTCTCTCTCTCACTCTATTTTTCTCTCTCTCTCTCTCTCTCTCTATCTAGCTATCTCTTAATTTTATCATACTTATTGCAAGTTTTCTATTTCTCTCATATCAGTTGGTTTTCCCTTTATTTTGGCACGGTTTCTAGAATGGCAACATTGACATTCTCCCATAATTTCCTTTACGTCTTTAACAATGAAAATAGTCTGTTCTCATATAGACAGAGAAAGATAAATACTTTCATTATCGTTGGCAAATGCATGATAAGTATGCTATAGTTTTTAGCCCTGCAAAACAGACCCTCTTCGTTAGCATCTTGTGTACATCAAAAAGGATTCGTATCTACTTCTTTTTTCTACTTTATTTTGTTTTACTTAAAGAAAATGGCAATGCTAAATGGAAAAACTTAAAGAAAAAAGCAATACTGTCAAAATGGCGATATCAAATTACTCCCATTTTGCTTTCTTGTAAAGATTTTCAATGTCTGAGTATCTGTGAGGGGAGAAAAAGAGATAGTTTAGGAGCCTTGATTTCATTCTTTTAACTGACCTAGTTTTTACGCCTCCATTTTTGAAAACAACTAATTTAGGTTGGTGGTCGCTGACAATCGAGAGACAAGGAAAGAAATATTCGTTTTCATCATCATCTAAATCGACTGTTGAAAAACATGTTCGCGAACGCAAGCATTTACTGTCTAGCCGACAGCTATATCAATATATTTGCTGAGATCTTGGAGCTAGAAATATTTGCTCTGTCGAGAAATACAACTTTCATTTCCCAAATCATGTTATTTTTTTTTTCACAGAGGTTTAATGTATGTTTCTTGTTTAAATTGCCAGAGGTATCATCTTATGTTTATTCATTTATTTTTACCTTTTTGAATAGAATTGTTAATATTAATATTCATTGTATTTCAGCATTAGAATTATTTTTTTAGCTCTTACTGGAAATTAAGTAATAGCAATATTTCTAAGTAATACAGCTCAGTTTTCGGAAGTCTTGCAGCTTGTATGAATATTACAGTTTAGATGACTTAAGTTTTTTCTTCTAATTATATTTTGCGATTCTTTTCGGAATCATTGTAAAGGTTTTATTTAAAATGGGTACAATTGATATGGATTTGGATATCGACTCTGAACGGCAAATCGGGGAGCTGAGTTCGAATTCCAGTTGAATTCGTTGTTTTCACTTACGCACAATTACCCTTGGGAAAGGTATTAATTCGTCTCTTCCTTCCAGTTATGGGTTAAATAATAGGACAGATTGGGTTCTGTAGCATTGGCTGGCAACGATTCTACCACAGAAAGCAATGTGGGATAATCTTCTGCCCATTCAGTCGTGTCTCGTTCGAGACATGATCGGTCAAAGAATCTACATCACATAGCAATTATTGCTTTAAGCTTTCCGTTTATCTGCGAAGATATTATCCAACATTCATTGCTATACATGTGTATCGATAGAACATAATTGTTCCGCATTATCTTTGTTTCTAACAAAATCTTCCTGATACTTTATATTTTGCTTAGCTTTCAGAAAGTATGATTTTCCATTCCACTGTTATTTCAATGCAGCTTACGACTTCAGTTTTCAATCTACTGGTGAAGCACTTCCCATATTCTTAAAATTATTGCAAGATAATACAAAGAATTGATGTGCGTTGTGGTGCAGTTGACATCGACTCGGAACGAGAAATCGAAGAACCTAGTTCGAATTCCAGTTGGATTCATTGCATTCACTTACGCACAAATACCCTTAGGAATATTTTAATCCACTGTCCTCAGATTTTAGAACATTAAATTCATTTACAAATCACACAAATGTTTCTTCCAACCAGGCAATATTTGGAAGGTAATTTTATTGATGAATCAATATGTCCTCACTACCTATATGCAATAATGTTTTTATATAAAGAATTATACCCATTATTTTTACAGTTTTTTTTTATGCTGTCATCAAATGAGGACACTGGGTTAAAATGGGTTAAACCGTCTCTTCTCTCCAGCTATGGATCAAATAACAGGTCAGACTGGGTTCTATAGCATTGGTTGGCAACCAATCTATTTCCCAGAAAATGACACCAAACTACTGTAGGAAAATCTTCTAACTAGTCAGTCATGTTTTTTTCCAAGGCATTACTACCCAAGCGTGTACCACTTATGGCACTTAACTGAATACAAAGCAAACGCAGATATTTTGATAAATATCTAGAAAAAATTTACCACCAGGTTACATGGCCTTAGCCCACAACTGAATATAAAACTGGATATGATAGACTGGGTCCATATCTGCACTTGGAAATAGCCAACATTTACAGGAATAAACCTGTAAGAAACCATAACGAACATCACCTAGACGTGGTTACAGAAATAGGGCCTGTAGCAATTTAACGGGACTTTACAAAACACATAGAGAGAACAATCCAAACTAGACATCTCCATGAAAGACCATGCGAACAGGTGATGACTCATTGATATGACAGTTCCTACAGAATATCATGTATCTTTGAAGATCTTCAAAAACAGTTATCGAAATACAATAATTTTGAAAAAGAAATCTCATAACTGTAGCACATGAGGACATCAATAATTCCATAATTCCGTAATTTGTAGTTCAAACCATGGAATGTTTCGGAAAAGGTTCTAATGGACTCATCAAAAAGAATCCCAGGTAACCCATGTGCTCACACGTCTAGCTAAGACATTACGCAGGGATTTTTCGAGATGAAATCTGTGATGTTAGTTTGTTTTAACAAATGTTTCATCTTCAGTAGTGAAAATGTAAAGAATATAATATGATACTCGCAAGCATGAAATGTGAGGTACAGTGCATACATCCGTGATAACTCGATGGGTCTACAAAGTTTCTCAGCCGGGTCAATTCGTCTTTCCTCCCTGCAAAAAGAATGATGTCAGTTTTATATTTGAAAGTGAATCCGATTAAGATTATTAATAATAGCACAACGTGCACACACACACACACACACACACACACACACACACACACACACACACATATATATATATATATATATATATATATATATATATATATATAAATTAATAAATCTACATATCCTATATTTTACTCACGACTCTGAGTTTCATGTATTTTATCAATCTTCAGGTGTTTAACATATACTGGATTATTTTCGAATTGAATTATAAATAGCGTTCTTTTTTTTCAAGGTTCGTTATGGGTAAAATTGCATTAATATTTACTACACGTATAAAAATAAAATAACAAATAAATAAAAAAATAAAATAAGTAAACAGAAAACAATTCCAAATAAATAAATTAATTAAACATCGAAAACCAAAAAGAATAAATGAATATAAATATAAAAACAAAAGCAAATAACATAAATTTATCTAAATAAATAACAAAACTACTCCCACCAAAATAACCGTTAGAAGGATTATTCACACGCACAACTGACCCGTAAATATGAATAGCCGAGGAAAAACCCAACTCCTGTGGCCTAATGATTGCTCCTCGCATTAAACAGTCTGTCGCCTGTGAGTGTTGACTTCAATGTTCACTATATATATATATATATATATATATATATATATATATACATATATATATATATATATATATCGAGTTCCTTTTGTTTCTGTTTTCCTCAGAAACATATATATAATGACAACCACAATAAATATACACTTTAAACAAAACGTTTACGGCCTCTCACATTTTTCATTCTATATATATTTATATATATATATAGTGTATCGAGGCAGCAGATAATTTTCTAAGCATACACATATATAAAAATTATTTAAACATAAACATATATCTTTATTTTCACCTGAAATTGAAGCCAAAATACGATGTTTAGAACGGCTCATGATTGAACATAATAGACATTCATTGTCTCTTATATTTAACAGTGTATGTTTAGAATATATATATATATATATATATATATATATATATATATATATATATATGTGTTTGTGTGTGTGTGTGTGTGTGTGCACGTTGTGCTATTATTAATAATCTTAATCGGATTCACCTTCAAATATAAAACTGACATCATTCTTTTTGCAGGGAGGAAAGACGAATTGACCCGGCTGAGAACCTTTGTAGACCCATCGAGTTATCACGGATGTATGCACTGTACCTCACATTTCATACTTGATATAATTCTCTCCTGAAAATATATTATCACTGAAGCAAGCACGACTACACTTTTTGTTGCGATTTATATTGGGTCATAACACAGTATTTGATTCAGTCGAGGTCAGTTTGTCATGTGAACGTAGTGCTATCGATTGAAACATAAATTTAGAGTTTGGCCCAGTAGTGTGCAAATAAGAATATTTCAAGAGAACAAGAAAGCAATGCAAAATCTGTCAATGATTTCCAACAACAATTCGAACTTTTTCAGTGACATGTAAAGTTTCTCTTATATTTAATATCTATTTTGTTTCGCTACTATGAGAAAAGTGCAACAATTAGTCAAATGAGTTCCATATAGATTGCTGCAAACACAGAAAAATTGTGCTAAAGCTAGATTCGATGCCCTGTGTTTGTTGGGTAAAATAATATCTTGAACTTGTAATTATTTGTTATGAAAAATTACTCATTTCTGGGATGTGCATTGTGGTGCAGTAGATATCGACTCGGAACGACAATTCGGGGAGCCGAGTTCGAATTCTAGTTGAATTCCTTGCATTCACTTACGCACAAATACCCTCGGGAAAGGTATTAATCCGTCTCTTCCCTCCAGTTATGGATTAAATAAAAGGACAGGTTGGGTTCTATAGCCTTGGCTGGCCACCAGTCTACCTCAGAAAGCAATGGCAACCTACTGCGGGATAATCTTCTGCCCAGTCAGTCATGTCTATTTCCAGACATGATCGTCCAAAGCGTGTATCACGTATGGCACTTAACTGACTGATTCATTTCTGATAATCTTAAAATATATTTTAATGGTGTTCGTTTTACTCTATACATTTTAATTTTCTCTGAAAAGTGACGATACTTTATGCTATACTATAGAATAATTGAATTAATTTTAGCATAACATTCTACGTTAACTTAAAATAAATAAATGCATAGGTTTATCTTCCAATGCCTTAATTATGTATTCCAATAAATATTACAATTCAAAACGTTCAGGCCATTCCTGGTATTTTTTTTTAAATTTCCTCCTAAATTCGTTCTTTTTAACAAGAGAAAATTATTATTCAGGGCTAACAAAAATAGGAATAATTTATTATTAGACATTTTATTATGACAAAATGAAAACTGTATTTTATAGTTAAATTTTGCTCTTGTCAAAATATTCTCTTTTAGCCTTGATTACTGCAGCAGAAATTTTTGGTATTCGTTGCAAGTATTTCTTAATGAATGAATTTGGTAATTGATTTCATTCTTTTTTGAATGACTAAGATCTCTTTTTCCATTTTTTCTTTTTTGTTTATTTCATGTTATGGCTTCAAAACTTTCAACTGTGGTGCATATATATATATATATATTGAATTTTTGAATTAATTCAAATTTTCTTATCAAATATCAAAATGAATGTCATTTTGAAACACCACTCTTGTAGATGTTTTTGCGTTAATGCAAGCTTCCCCTAGAGCTTTATCCCGTTTACCCTAATCTTCATCAAAAACCTCCATGATATTGTCAATTCTCAACTCCGTATGTCTGCTGAAAACAACTATCTCAACATCTAATTACTCTTGTCTGAATAGCAAGTAATCAAACATACTTTTAAGTAATAATAAGTTTTGATCAGGTCAAATTAAAAGCTGATCTCAGAAATCTGTTGTTAACCGAGCCAAGAAATGATTTTCTTTAATTTTAAAGCCTCCAAAACGAAACCGGTCTCTTTTAATCCTCTGAAACAATTTTCCATTTCATAAACCTGGGTGATTCTAATCTCCAGTAGAGTGATTCATTGCACCTTATCACCCTCACATTTTTCGGCTGACATGAAGTGAAAAGCTCATATTGGATTAATTGCCAGTTCTGCTGTTTGGAAAGTTGTTTGTTCATGCTATACAGTTATTTTCGTCAAAATCTGCTTAATATAATTTAGTCTAGCTTTCTTCTTTGCACTGAATATTTTTGTCACAACTGATCTTGTACATCTGCTACGCATTTTGGGATTCTAGATAAAATACAAAAGAAACTTGGAAAGTTATTGGTCTTGACGTTTCATCTCGGTTCAACCAATTTCCCACCGCTGAAACGAAGTTTCCCTGTGAATTTTCTGCAAATATTTTTAGGGTATTTGTTTTGGTAAGATTTCTTTTTTATTTAGTCTCTAGGCTTTATTGATTTAAGGGCAATATTAGATTATCGTTCATGATCGCATTATTTTATAGTTGAAATAACTCGATGTTACCGTAATTTCTGTTCTAATAGTTTCTCCCTTCGCACTTCTCGCTTGTGAAAATCTATTGTCCTCGTTATCTATTGTCCTCGTTATTGCCTTGCTTAGAGTAAAACGATAAAAATATAGGTTAGGTGAGAAAACAGTATTTTAAGTGATAAAATGGACATATTCTACATAGATTTATTCCGCCACATATGCACAAGACAGCTTCATTAATCCATGTTCGCATAACTTGTTATATTTCTGGGTAATAAACTGTCCTGAGGTTTTTACAAGATTCTAAAGAATTAAAGTTATTCCTTTCAAGAAAAAAATGCATGAATCAAAATGGTGGCATGTGAGAGCAAATGGAAATTAAGCCAATAAAATTGTTTTGCTAAGGCGTTAGACACCCAAACATCGTAGTTATTAAAGTTTGCATGTGTTTCCAAATCTTTCACAAATGTTATGAGGCTTTTAGATCAAAATATCCATTTTTGAATTTCGGGAAACACGTAAACCATTTACTTTGATGTATCGCACTATCTCTATAATAGGCAATCTTTTTTTTTTTAATTTTTTTAATCATATCACCCTAAGCAAGGCGATGACGCCACTGATGCGCATGGGGCTACTTAAGAGTAGAATGATAGGAAAAAAAGAAAGCCGGGAACCACCTCCTAAACAGGAAACAAGGGATGAACCCCTTCACCTGTTCAAAAGACGTGGGTGGTGTGTGAACCGGGCGATAGTTAAGTCTATCTATTCCAATTATGTTAAGTCTATCTACTATGCTGTTTCTTTTAAAGACTTTTGCGATCATTGCTCTCCACAATTACTGTTCTTTCGTAGTAAATTCTGTCTTTTTTATATCTCTCCTAAATCCTGTTAATCTCGCTAAGTACGTTATGTGCTGATTTTTTCTGTCCCTCTTGCCTTCAATATGTCTCATGAGTCTTACATTTGCCAACGCTCTTTTTTTTTCTTTTTTTGCCTTTATGGTCTACATAAATTTGAATTGTCTCTTTCTAAAGTTAAATATAACTGTACTTTTTTGGTTTACCTTTTCTCTATATTTTTATTCTCATTTCGTATAGATTTATTTTCTTTTCCGGAGAGAAAAGAGAATCAAACATTTGCATCTCATTTTCACCACAAATACTTTCAAAGAAAACACATTTAAAATCCACAGTCTACAAAGAATTTTACAGAAAGCCGTATGAAAATGTCATCTTTTAGAATATGTATATATTTTATCAGTTTTAGTTACGCGTAATCACTTGACAATAGCAATCTAATATAAGTACCCTTAATAAAGTTTTAAAGCTTTCCTGAGTTGTTGGATAAGAAACTATTTTCCACGCTCCAACTTTTCTCTCACAGGGGACATGTGGCTGGTCTCTTACTGCTCTATCGCTACAAGTATAGAAGTGCTCAGACGAATTACATATCTTGGGTCCTCCACGTCTAGCCATTATGGCTAGGACTCGCCCTGCCACTTACATAGTAGCAAAACACTTTTCGTATTCTATCTTTGAGAAATAAGTTCCACTCAAACAGCTTTTTCTCACGTATCATTGCTCTGTGGAACAGACTCCTACGAAATGCTTCCCAGATCAATACAATCTTAACTCGTTCACGTTTCCCATTCTATCACTATAAACTACCCATTGAAGTAACCCTCTACCTGGACTGGCCGTATACAGAGCGAACTCTACTGTAAAAGAAAAAAGATATGGCAGTTATAATTATAATAAGCATAACGTTTTTCTATATTTTTTTCGATGAGGTAGCATTTACACTATTTATATTGATCGGACTATTGTCCTCATCTTTGTTGCCATTTGTATGACGTTTCGGACATTGTACGTTCCGGTCTTCTTCTGTTGCTAGAAATTTTGAACCGAACTCTTTATTAAGATAACTGAGTTATATCATTTTTATTCCATAAGCGAATCCTCTTTTGGTAGTCATATGCTATCCCCCTCTAACTCGACTTTTTAAGTTACTAGTTCACCACTGCTGTAGCCTGGTATTGAAATATTTTCTTTCATAGACGCGCGCTTGTGTGTGTGTGTCTATTGTTGCGCATATAAAAATTCATATATGACTAAGATATATAGCTGTAAAAAGACAATATTAATACAGGCAAAATAAAAAAAAATACCTTAGTCGTCTTGTTCTGGTGAAATTTAAAAATGCAAATATATTGATATGCATAACAATTTATCAGATGTAGTAATTATACATACTATAACTCGTTTTCTACAGTTATAATTTAAAGTCGAGCTTAAGCACTTACTACGACGTCAGTTAGAAATATTCAGAAGTTCAACACCAATTGTCTTTTCTTAGACTAGTTGGATTTTTTTCATTTTATTTAAGCATCTAGACTAGTTCATTTACGTCAACAGGTGTGTATTATTTACTTAACAACAAACTTTTTGAAATTTTTTTTTATTAATAAATATTTAATCGTATTTATTAATAATCCCTCGTCCTGCTTCTGGCGGGTACGCGCCAACGTACTTAACATTGTGTCTTACATTTACTGGAAATCATATTTGTAGGTTCAGCAATTGCTTGTGGTGTCAGTCAGTTAGTTAAGTGCCATACGTGATACACGCTTGGGCAGAAGATTATCCCGCAGTAGGTTGCCATTGCTTTCTGCGGTAGACTGATTGCCGACTAAGGCTCTAGAACCCAATCTGTTCTATTATTTAACCCATAACTGGAGGGAATAGACGGACTAATCCCTTTCCCACGGGTATTTGCGCGTAAGTGAATGCAAGGAATTCAACTGGAATTCGAACTCGGCTCCCCGATTTCTGGTTCCGAGCCGATATCCACTGCGCCACATCCGTGTTTTGTGGTGTAGGTACATCAAAAACAGCATAACGTACTTTCATCGTTTCTTCCGTTATTTTAGGCTTTTTCTGGTGAATCTTTTCTTTAGCTGATTAGGTCTGTTGTGTTCCCATCTTTTTTTTTCCTTTTATCATGTATATAATCTTTCCGATTCTTGACATTATTACGCCTCTCTTTCCACACTTCTTATTCATCTTTATTCACTCTGAAAAACACTTTTTCACTAATCTTGAAAAATTTAGTGAGATTTTGTCATCCGTTCTTCGTTTTTTGGCTTGGCAACGATATGTCGAACACCGATTTAATTTTTCCTGCGAATAGCTATCGGATCTTAACAGAATATAAATATTCTCCTTCTTCTTCATGTGACGTGTATCTTCAGGACGTAGGCAGTCATGGAATTCTACTTGGCTCTGTTGCTCTCAAAATTCTTCCTCTTGTTATCTCTCACAAAACCCGCTCTACCATCCATTTGCTCAGGCCTATTAAGTATGTCTCGCATTGTTTTCCCCTGTCTCTCTTTCCCTCTATTTGTCCTGTGGGTATTAAATACTCCAGGCTCTCCTTCCTCATTACATATCCCAGAAAACTCATCTGTCACTTTCTTTATATTAATTATGAGTTTTCGCCTCCTTTCCATTCTCAACAAAAACCTTGTTAATCACGTGAACAGTCCTTGGAATCCTCAGCATCCTTCTGTAAAACCCCATTTCTGCTGCCTCAAGCTTCTCTTTCATCCTTAAAGACATCATCATTTACTGCCATACAAAAGGGCAGACATTACATAGAAATCCAGCACTCTTTTCTTTTCAATGAGTTTTTCCTGTCTTTCAGTGCTATGGATAACCTTTGAAATGAGTCCTTGGCCATGCTAATGCGTCTTTGGATCTCAACATTACACGTTCCATCCTCTGTTAGTACGCTTCTCAGGTATTTAAATTTCTTTACTTGTTTTATTTTAGTTTCTTCGACTTGTAGTTAGATGAAGAAAAAACTTGAAGCAACTGAAAAGTGGTTTTACAGAAGGATACTGCAAATATCATGGATCGAGCATGTGAGCAATGATGAGGTCTTGGAATTGATGCAAACAAAAATAAAATTAATACTGGGCATCAGGAAGAGACAGCTAAAGTTCCTGGGACACGCAATGAGGAAGGAGGGCTTGGAGAATCTGATACTAACAGGCCAGAAAAAGGGAAAATGAGACAGGGGAAGGCAACGGATAACATATTTGAAGGACCTAATCAGGTGGATGACGGAACGAGGATTTCATGGGGTAACAGGAAAAAGCGTGCTCAGAGCCACCAGGTATAGGGAAAAGTAGAAGGCTACGTCCTGAAGGGACAAGGCACTTAGAAGAAGAAGTTGGCATTTTGGGGTCTTCTTTTTGTTGATGACAATACATTAAGTTTTCTTGAAGTTTATGCTCAGTCCTTTTGCTACCTTCTCTCGATGGTCATGCATTCTCCATCCCGTGTCTGCTATCAGCACTGTGACATTTGCATTTGCATTTCTTACATTGTTGAGATTGTGGCCGCCAATGACGAATGCTGGCAAGAGTTTTATTTTTCTCAAAATTGTTTCGCTGTATAAGTTGAATAGATTTAGTGAGAAAGACATCCTTTTTGGATACCTATCTATTTTTTGGATACCTGCTGAATTCACTTCCTATCCGTACGCAAGCAGTTTGCTGGTAATGTATATTCTTGATTATGCTAAAGTCTCTTTCAAAAATGTCGAGATCGCGTACTTTGTCAAATATCATCATGTAGTCTGTAAAGGACAGATGGATGCCGTACTGCATTTCCATTGTTCCTTCAGATAACATTCTTATCATGAATATCACATTCATGGTCAGAATGTTATCTGTTCATTAGAATCCGGATGATTGGTTTTGTTATGCGGCTCGTTAAGCTGATTGTTTGTTGGAGTTCACATTCCTTTGCACCCGGCTTCGAAGGTGGTGCTATGAAAAATGATTTGCTTAGATCCCCCGGTATATTGCCGCGTTTGTAGATTTCGTTTATAATTTATGTGAGCCTGTCTACGCCAAATTCTTCTAAGGGCGTCAACATATCTATTACAAACCCATAAGGCCATGTTGTATTATTTCTGTTCAATTTGACGATTACCGATTCAACTCCGGTTGTTGATATTTCTGTTCCTTCCATATTTTTCTGTATTGTTGGTTGCTTTCTGTTGACGTGGAAGCGATCAGCAATATATTTATCCGATAACTGAAATAGTTTTTTCTTTTTCTTGTATGATTGTAATTTCATTTGCTTTTATACATCCTGTTGCTGGGCAGATGTTTTGATCTGTCTGTTCTTTCTTTTTCTTATGCATATCACCATTATGAGTCTCTCTACTTCAGCATATTTATCGTTTAGCCATCTTTTTTTAGCCTGTCTACATTTTCTCCGTATTTCCTTGTGTAGTTTACTGTATTCCGTTTCATATCTTGGTATCTTTTTGATTCTTTTACATCAGGTCAATAATATACTCATTGATCCACTCAGTGATCCGACGTGCTTTTTACCTTTGGGATGATGTGGTTTGCCAATGAAACTAGAGTCAATCTTAGTGCGTCTCATTTTGAGCTTCCGTTTTCTATGTATCCTTCGTATTTCGTTTTCACACTTTCCATATATATTTCCTGCGGGTTCGGGTCATTCAGGCGTCTATTGTACAGGAATCTTAGGACTGTGTTCGGTTTCTTTAATTGCCTCAGTTTTATCTTTAGTTTGCATGAAACAGGTATGTGGTAACTTCCACATTCAGCACCTGGGAAAGCTTTGCTCTGAAGAACTGCATTTCTAAATCTATTGTTGATAGTAACATAATCAATTTGGTTATTAATCTCTTAAACCTTTCTTTAAAATAATACTCCATTTCCAAGCCAACATATTAGATTATATTTTGATAAAAAAGAGTTAAATTCTAAAACTTTTATTTAAAATGTTTTATGCATGAATTAAATCATCTTCTTTATCTGCTGTGGCTCATTAGGACGAAAACAGCATTGAATAATTTCCTGTTCTTTTTAGCTGTTCGTAAATTGTATATTATTGTTATCTCTTCTAAATCTTGTTCCAACATTCATTTATTCGGGCTCGTCAGGTTGAGTATGCGTCATTACCCTCAGTCCCAATTGACTTCAAACTCTTCTCTGATTATCAGATGTTCCAGACACTCCTTCCCCAATATGTCTTCTAAAAATTTAAACTGCCCCTTCCCGTTGTTAAATTTAAATGTTCCCATTTTCTCTAGAACTTTGTCGTTGCTCAGGTGGTATTCTCAACATGCTTCTGTAGAAACACATTTTATTGTTTCAAGTTTCTTCATCTCAGGAGATTGTTTAACATTCACTGCCATAAAGAACAACATATATCTCAGTTCATCATTGTTTTCTTTCCTTCTAACTAAATTTTTGCGTTTCTTAGTACTCTGCTTAACTTTTGGAATTCTTATTTGGCTATTCCAAATAAACCTTTGGATCATCATATCGCCCATTCCGTTCTCTGTTAAAACCCTTACCAGAAATGTAATTTTTAACTTGTTGAGATTTTAGCATCTTCGACTTCGTAGATTTCTTTCAGTGTTTCTCATCAACATTTTGTCATATGTTTATCTGTTATTCTTAAGATCATAATCGCCAATAATGAATCCCGGTAGGACTTATAATTCTCTTAGAATTTCCTTGTTGTATAGGTTGAATGTGAGAAGTCACATTCTTGTCTTACAAGAGGCGGATTGTTACATTTCCTAAAGTATTTGCGTGTAAAAGAATACAACGAATTCAACTCGGCTCTCCGAGTTCTCATCCCGAACCGATATCCACTAGACCACAACGCAGATCTGCTTATTTTAATATTCTTCTCAAATATTCCACGTCTACTAATCACTTCCAGCAAATCTTTTTGGCATATCTTATCGAAAGGCTTTTTGTTATCTGTAAAACACAGGCGCAACTTTTTGTGCATTTGTTACGCTTTCTTATAAGATTCTAAATGTTGCATTCTTTTTTCCTGTTTCTTTGATGCACCGGCATTGTTCTTGTCTTATTACTGGTTTAATTCTGCTGCGAGTTCTATTTATCAGATTTTGGATGATAATGTTTGTTATATGGCTTCTTAAGAGGTCACATTCGTTTGCATCTTGTTTCTCAGACAGTGTACATCAAATTTATCTCACTTTGATCTTCTTGTAGATCGCCACTGTTGTAGAAGTCATCTGAGACTGGCAGCACCTCTATTATGGTTTATCCTAGCTTTGTTTCTGTTCAGTTTAACCAGTGCAGACCCCACTTCAGATATTAATATTTCCGGTCTCTATATGTTGGTCTATTGGCGGTTATTCTCTTTTGTCACGGAAGAATTCTCCGATATTTTCGCTTATTAAACATTAAATTACATCCCTTAACATCCTGCACAATTTAACTTTACTTTCAGTTAACAGGAAGTATATTTATGATCGTTCTTAAATTTAATAATGACGCAAATCTAACAGTCTTATTTCGTTGTATAAAAAAGCGTTGCAAAAATATACATACATTTGCCTTGATATTGTCCCTCAGAGTTCGTAATGCATAGGTTAAGATAAGATTTTTTTTTACTTTTGTTATCAAGGTGGATATTGGCAACAACTGAGGTGATGGTAAGGTTTAATTCAGCCACAGCAAATTGCATTCACTTTTGCACAAATATATTTGAGAAAGGTAAAATTTTTATCTTCTGCTCCTCACGGGTTAAATAAGCTCAGATTGAGGATTTTGTTAAAGGTTATCATCTCTGAAATAGACAAAATAGAATTTTATTCCTAGGGATTATTTAGAAACGATTTCGTAATCTTTAGAACAGGAATAGAAGCTTATTCTATGTTTCTTTTTCAGGAGTTGAGTTCCGTTTTTTTATTATAATTATTATTAGTTGTAGGTTCCTTACCTAAACTCTGAAATGGATAGTATTATTGGGTTTCTGCTTCCTTAAAAATTCAATTTAAACTCTACAGTTCTATCTTCCCACTTAAACTCAGAAATATTTGGTTTCCGCTTTCTTCTAATGTATTTCCTTTTCTTCCACTTCCATTAGTCTTTTGCGAATTCATAGCGTCATCACCTGGCTTTGGGTCGATTATTTAAAAACAAGAGGTTTTACTGCTACGGACGACGTATATATGGTACTACGAAAGACTCCTTTGCAACGGGACTCATGTTTATCAGCGTAAGATAGAAATTATAATTATTTTTTTTATTTAGCGTCATAAATGCTATCAGTTTCAAGTATTTGATCCAATTTAACAAAAAAAGAAGAAAAATGCATACATATTTTTGTGGGTCGAAAATCGGTCGCCTTTTCATTGATTCCCACTGATTGTTTTATTTTACAGTCTGATATTATAAGTATTATATTGCATAGAAACAAATTGTTTCCGGAAAATTTTAACATTTTCACAGGTTTTGATTCTTTATTCTGATTAACAAGTTTGCTTCTCATTCAGGGAAACAATATAAATATTCAACTGAAAATGAAAAATAAACATCAGAGTCAGGATCTGAAAACAGTAGAAAGTCTGTATACGCTAAATACGCAAAGAATGAAACTTAGAAATGAAAATGCCACGCTTTTATAGAATCTCTCTATGGATCTGACTGGACAACAGGAAATCTATGATAACATAAAATGTATTTACCATAACGACTACTCTTCGTAAGCAACTATCAAACATTGTGATCTTGAGTGTAGTCGTTGCGGGAAAGCGAAAAGTAGTGAGAAGGGCTTGTGAAAATGTAACCAATATTTATCGAAATCTATATTGGCCGTTTTACACCCAGAGCACAGCATATATAATCAGGGTAAAATATCTAGTCATGTAAAGATTTGAATTTTGTCAAGTTCGACTCAAGTGAATCATATTATTTAGCATTCAGGGTTTACTTCAATCTATCAACGCCGCTTCACAGTCTATCCATCTATTTAGCTATATCAGTTTTTCGTTCTTTGTATATATACGTCAATATCTATCTATCAGTTCGTCTATATTCTTGAGATAAGTTGCCAGTCTTCGTTGTCATATTCATGACGTTTCGGTCGTTGTACGGTCCGGTCTTCTTCAAGGGATTGGTATTTTGAACTGAGCCATGTATTTCGTCTACGATGGTTCTACATTGAAAATTCCATGTACAGAAAAATTGATCAACCTGGAAGTTTCAGAAGTCTAGATGTTTCAAAGAGACACACCAGAAGAGGCATAGCAGATGGAACTAGAAAAAATCTACACCGGTGAATTAAAGAATTCAGTTCGAAATTACAATCACCTGAAGAAAGCTGAGGTGTAAAACGGCTGAAACGTCATGAATATGGCTACGAAGATGAGGACAACATCCCGAACAATATAGTGCAATTATCCATCTATCTATCTATTTAGCTAGCTAGTTAACCAGCTAGCAAGTTAGCCATATATATATATATTTCTCTATTTCATGTATATCTATCTATCTATCTATCTATCTATCTATCTATCTATCTATCTATCTATCTAAATCACTGTCACTTCACTATATATATATAAATTATAGTCATCCGAATACAATTCCTGTATTGCTATATCACGACACATCAGTACGGTAAGAAATCTGATTGCTTCTAGTCTGGTTTGAAACCAGACCGATATGATATCAGTCTGAGATTTTTCCACTGAGCTTTCGGTGCCCGGTAAAGGAAAGTATATTTTAGTCTGTTATATACACAATGTAAACACACGCTAGTAGCCAAAAGTGTTCATTTCATTACTGACGAATGATGCGTAAATATATGTGTGTTGGTGTGCGTGCGTGTATGTGCGTGTGTTTGTTTCCGTATCTCTTTGCATACCTATCTATCTATCAGGCAAACTTACTAGTTAGCTTGATATATCAGTCTGCATATGTCACTCTTTTTCAGTGTGTTAATATCCATCTGTCTATAATGACTGCTTAGAAATAATTAAAACAACGCTCGTTAATTAATTAAACTTTGCGTTATCACAAATCCATGTATTCAATGCAGTCAACAATGATCTTCAAAATTTTGAAAGCAATATCAATAGTTATATTTTATTCTATTTTTATATTTTTTTATATTCTTGATTTTCTTAGTTCTCACTTCTCACTATCCTTTTCCTTCTATTTCTCAAACTATAAATACTTTCACGGCTACTGCTCCAATGAACTTAGATCACTGGTGCCCGCTAGGCATGAATTTGCACGAGATAATAGATTATCTACTAAGTCCCACACTTTTACAGTGAAATTTCTACTCCAACAGATTTATTTCTCGCACTTCCCGTCTGTGGAATTCCCTTCCATACACTTGCTTCCCCGACAGCTACAATCTCCAGGAGTTTAAATGTAAGTCAATAGACACCTCCTAACACACTAACTTGCATCCATTCTCTCAAACACTCTTCCCATCTACCCAACCCCCATCCTCGCTATCCTTACGCGTCTATCTCCCTCCTACTGATATTTTCTATATCTAACCATTCTTTCCAATCACTTTCCCCTATGTAACCCCCTAACCACCCTTTCTCATCACTTTCCCCTATGTAACCCCCTGCGCAATAGTGGCAGTGGAATGCCTTGCTTGGGGTGAAATGATTAAAAAGAAAAATACTTTCACACTCAGTAAACTCTTGCTCCTTATTGGCTTTATTGGGATAAATTAGTTTTAAATATCATCACTAAGGATTTGCTTTCAAACAGGTTCAAAGCATGATAACACGGTCTTTCATGTAAACCTGCACTCCGTCATTATTTTGCTGCTTTCATTTAACTTATTTCTGTTCTTTAAACAGTATTATTTCTAGTTTTTTTTTAGTGGCATAAATGCAATATATCAGATCCACACTGATATATTTTAACTTTTAACAAATTAAATTTCAGGGAAATGTCTTCGCTTGTCTCTTTTTTTAACGTTATCCTTTATACCCAACATTTTCTTTTAGAGGAACTTACCGTTTTATAATTTTCTATTGACATCTTAAGATACGCAGATGAAACTCTTGATAACAGAGTCAAAATTAAAATAACAAGGAAATCCTATAGAAATTAGTAAAAGAATGCGAGAAAAAAATGACTCGTAATCGTAAGACAATGTAAGATTATCAGCAAAGCAAACATCTAAATCGAACTAAGAATTGGAGACACCGAAGTTATTAGGGAGTGAACAAAAAAAAAAGTTTACTAATGGTTGCAGAAGACAGTAAGTTGTGGAGTGTTGCGTTAAAATATTTTTTAAAGGAAAACAGAACATAAAAGAATAATAATAAAAATGGAAATCTTAGGATTATAATATTTTTTATTAAAAGTTATGTTGAACCAATGTAATATAATTCCTAGAGGTCTACGAATCTCATAGTTGCCATATAAATGATATTCTCAGTGAAACAATTGCAATTGAGAGGTCATAATTTGGGCATTCTGCAATTTATAAGTTCCTTTCTTGAAAATTACTAAGACGTACTTGAAATTTCAATACCAGAATATACTCCTAAATATACGTAAGGAGATCATTAGTATGTGTCATCATGAAAATAATTATAAATTAAAATAAGTATCCATTTCTTCCAATTACTCACAATAAGTGTTTTTTGTTATAATTTTAGCTAAGCAGTTAATTCCACATTACTTACCCCTACTAACTCAAGGATCAAGCCACATTCCTCCCACTACCAAAGAAGAAATTACTACTAAAATTTCGCTATCTTAACCTTATAAAACCGAGAGAGAAAAAAATTAAAGTTTTGAAATTTAAATACCAGAATATACTCCTAAATATCATTAGTATGTGTCGTCATAGAGATGAGTATAAATTGCAATAATTATCCTATTCTTCTAATTTGTCACAATAAGATTTTTTTAAAACAAATTGGCTAAGCATCTACTTCCCCACTACATACCACTACTAACTCAAGAGTCAAGTCCCATATTTCCCACGACCAAAGAAGAAATTACTACTATAATTCCGCTAGCTTAACCCTATAAAAACCAGTATCTCCCAACCCTTTCCTTTACTAGAGCAAACCTCTGGACTTAGAATTTTTCCTTATATTTGTGTATATGGGTTTGAGAATGCATGTCTTAAAATGACATGTTGAAAATGGCTATTTCCCCTGTAAGTTTTATCTGAATTTCCAGATGAATAGATAAATATACATATGTGTGTGTGTGTGTGTGTGTGTGTGACAGAGAGAGAGAGAGAGAGAGAGAGAGAAATTTTAATGCAAAGTATTTGTCACTTTAACTGAGCAGGTTCATGTCTACTTTGAATTTTTGTTATGATATCGTCTGATATTTTCACCAATCTGGGCTTTTTTGTTTGTTGGTTTGTTTGTTAGTTTATCCAGCCCAGATGAGTAAAAACCTCATAACGGCGTATATTCATGATAAGGGTAATGGTAATATTTGCCGTTTCTTTATGATAAGACATTCAGAATCTGTCAGTCAGTGCTATTCTCAGGTGTAATTTAAAAGAAAATCTTTCAGAAATATATATTTCCAAACATCAATAATTGCTGTTGTTTTTTTATATTATTATAGGAGCGTTCTTTTTCACTGTTCGTCTAAAGCAGTGTGAAACGTCTTCATTATGTCTTTATTTTCCTTGCATTTGCTATCCATTTTTGGCTGTTGCTGCTGTTGAAAGTCTTCGAGTAATGTGGTTTCTGCTATTTCGTGCAACTTTTTCGTTATTCCATATCACCAATCTCTAAAATTTTGAATAACTATACGCTCGCTTTAGCCTACATGCTAAATTGGCTCGAAGGCATTTTAAACATTCAACGGAGGACCATGTTTTTCTGTATATTTTAATCTATTTATTTAGCTAGCTAGCAATCTGTTTTTCCCATGTGGATTTAAGTATTTGTTCCTGGGCAACCTCTCATTACTTCATAGTTCTATACATAATAAAGCGAGCTGATGGCATATGCCATTGAAAAAGTAACTAGGGTCCTTATCTTGTGCGAATTGATGAGGTTCTTCTGCAAAAACACACACTTGCAACTTAATAATATTCAGTTATGGCATTTCTCACTAGACTACTGTATTATATTTATGTTCTCAAACAAAATCCTTTAATTTTTATCTCAAAATAATAAGTTGATGTCTATAGAAAGAAACCGAGGCATTATGGTCTGTATAAAATATATATTTAGATTTGAAATACCGCCATGTTTAAACGTTTAGAAAACTGTCCCTAACAAAAGAAGGCCAGGAAAATGGCAGCTGTTACCACTCATGTGACTTCTTGGAATTCATTTATTCCTTTTTATTGGATGGGATAATACGTACAAGTGTTTATTCAAAGTATTTCGGTTCATTCCTTTATTTCTTCTTTTGTGAAACATTTTTTCTGTCCATTTCTACTTTCATTTGAGAGGTTTTGAAGATGAAAGGAATTAGACTTCGATTCTAACGTTTTTACTCGCGTGTGAAACTACTCAATTCCTATCCACATATAAACACACTATACGGCTATAAATGCCCCCATTAAAGGATGATTAGGAGCACCGTAGCATTTTGACTTTTTCTTAGAAAGATATAAGAAAGAGGAATATAATTGAGAAAGGATTATCCCTATGTTTTATAGATTATACCAAAGCCTCTGATAAGTAAATCATAACTGTTGGAACACTGATATATTTTGGGCGGATATTAAAAAATCAAGAACTCACATTGGGACCAAACCGCCTACATGCAGATAAAAAATGAATTCAGTAAATATACAAAACAGAAAGCGGTGAAATACAAGGGTCTGTCTTCCCCGGGCTTATTCAAACATCAAAATGAATCAAATCTGAGAGAATTAGAAATCCTTCGATGAGGTATTTTTGTCGGCCACATGCCTGACAACATTATACATGTAGATGACATTGTACAAAAATTAAAATACAGAATTCCGATAGAAAGTATTGAAGAAAAGTGAGAAGAAACGGCTATACAATTGTGAGAAGATAGAACGTATAGTTTTTTGCTTAAAGAAGAGTACAACAGACGGATTCCAAAATGGCGATCCAAAAATCAAGCAAGTACAAAGTTTGTAATATTGAAAACATTTTTCTTAAAAGAATAGAAATCAAAAGAAATCTTCTAATAGCGAAAGATGCTTTCCTAAAACTTAGCAAAATATTAAAAAGCAGGAATATTTCGTTAGAAACAAAGATAACTGTACTTAGTTGTTATGTAATATCGGGTCTACAATACTGAAGGGAATTCTGGAAAATAACTTTACAGATGAAGAAAAGACAAGAAGCAGCAGAAATGTGGTTCTATATGAGGATTTTGAGAATACTATGTCCTGAACAGTTGATCAACCTGGAAGTTTCAGAATTCTAGAAGTTAATAAAAAAACTCTTAAACCTAACGTCAGAAAGAGAAAATTTAAATGTCTAGGACTGATAAGGAAGATAGGTGGAATATTTGATACTAACAGGAGATATACAAGACAAAAAAGACAGATGAAAGATACCTAACGACCTTATGTAGCTGATTGGCAGACAGAGATTAAGAGAGAGAACAGTCAAACAGTGCTAAGAGTTACAAAGAACAGGAAGTTATGGAGAGCCATAATCACGCACTTTCCAAAAGAACACATAGATACAGAAGAAATCTGAATAGATAGCTATAAGAATGTAATGTATTAAGTTTCTTAATCTTAATAGTATTTCTCTATCTATCATCATGACAGACGGAATTTCGTAAAGATATTTCATATTAGAAAAAAATGAAAAGTGAGACGTGGAATGGAAGATCATTTAGAATAGACGAGACATTGGCACGCACCCAAGATATGCACAACAGAATGCTGGTTAGGTGCTCAGCTGGGCAACGACCCTAAAAAAAACCCGCCCGGTCATGGGCTGATGATGACGACGATGATAATGATGAAGATAGCGATGACGACAGTGATGATTATCATCATCTTCATCATGAAAACAAGTACAACATGGCTACATAAAAAAAACGCTCACAATCATAATGTTCTTTTCTTTTCTGAGTCTTACCTTTGTATACATAATCATTACACAAAAGTATCAAATGTATTTACGTATAGACTGATTGATTTGTCTGTTTAACGGCATATCAAATCCTCAAGGGTCATTTAATCGTGAAATATAATTTTCTTGTGACTTTGAAACTAATACAAATGTTATTCTGCTTTCGCAACTGAATACATGGTAGATAATACTCTGCTTTTATGTATATAAATGTTTGTGTGGACATAATTACTAGAGGCGGTGATGTTCGTTTCGTGCTGTAATTTTGTCGAAATTATATTTTTGAATACAGTTTGATTTAAGTAATTGTCGGACATTACATGGCTTAATGTCATGAAAGAGTTCTTTCATCTTGGTTGTTTGGTGGCATTTTAAGCGGATGTTGGGGAAGTCGGTACAATGTGCTAGTATGTGCTTATTTTGGTAATTTTATTCTAAACACGTTGAAGTGTGATAAGAAATTAAGAATTAAAATCAACCTTCTTCTTCACTTTTACAAAAATTCACATTGACGTGGGAAATCCTGGTTTTTCCCAAATAGAAAAAGATTGACCATGTGCTTAAAGAAAAAGTCAAAACCAAATTTGACAAGGAGGTGTTAAATTGATTTTTGACCAATGGGAGCGACTTAAAAGACTAAAGGAACTTAGCGATCCAGGGCTAAATTCAAAAAGATAAGAAAAGGGCCCCGATCAGCGTCAACCGGTCAGTCAGACGGTAGCCGCGAAAACGACAACACTAAAATGTAACATCAACTTTAAGTCGACCTGAAGATGAGGTCAGGTCAAACCTTGTTCTCTTCTGATTTCTCGTGTACTGATTCGTTTTACTTCTTCATCCAAAGATATTCCTACTGATTATATGCACACGTACGTATGCATATACTCCTTCAACAATTACTACTATGAACATTTTCTACAACTCTTGACACCCTCAACTTTGTCAAAGAACACGAAATCTACCTTTAACTTCTTAATAACGTTTCTAATTGAACATTAATTTCTATTAATTCTTGTTTTTCATTTCTTGAATAAATTTATATTTTAATATGAAACATGTATATTTTATTATTCTACTCTTGTACACTAATTCACACATTCCAACTGACAACCAACCTTCTGATGATGAAAACCTTCCGATGATAATTCTGGATAAAACTTGTAAGCTGTTGGCAGTTCAGTTAAGTATGACACAAGGCCGAATCAAAGAAACATTAACCATCTCCCTACGATTCAACATATTTTTGATAGTTTTTTTTATGTAAAAAGCTATTGCTGGTAGTTTTAAACTTTCATGGTGCTTTCTTTTACGTGATTCACTACTGACCAATCGTTGGGACGATAACCGGTGCTACCACCCCGGTTCAGAATGAACATGGAAACAATGGCAATTAAGAAATTGTCCCATGCTCTTCAAAACGTCTAATATCACGATATCGCGCTTATCTGTGTGCACACGTGTTTGTTTATTTACTATCAATGCTTAGAGGGCGCTAGTGCTATTTTAAACTGTTAATGCTTACCAGCAAAAGCATCATTAACCTCGCTAAAGTAAATATACTCCCCGATTCTGTCTTGCCTGTTTTTTAAATTAGGGAAACCACCTTCTGAAACAAAAGATGCCCCCAGAATTCGGCCACGGAAAATATCATAGAAAAGTCTCAATTAGCAATTTAAGTCATACTTCTGCTTCGATTGGACATATCGATATTTTTGTCTAACACTTTCTTTTTTTGGTATCCGGAAACGTAAAAAATTTACTTTTTAAGCAATTAATCGGATTTTCAGACCGATTATGTTGGGGTTTTTTTGTACTTTTTCGTACGGCATGTGACATATACACAATATCTAGGCTGGCTGATATTAATTTCGCACGCATACACGCACAGAAACACACACATATGCACACACACATATGCACGTACACATTCATATATATGTAAAAACATAGAGTGCTGATAGTATACAGTAGATTATTAAACATTTGTGCATTTTTATTCTTATATTTTATCATATCATTTTAATTCGTTCTGAATTTTCCTTCTCATTATATTTTTTTATCCATTTATTTTTCAAACATAAAAAATGATTACTTCATTATCTTTCCAGCAGGATATAAATAGAGAATAGTGATAATTCTACAATTACATACTGAAAATATTTTTCGTATAATATCATAAATGTCACCATGTGTTAGAGGTTTTGTACCAATAGATCAAGAACTGAGGTAGGCATGTCAAGATTTGTAGAATTGTGAAGAGAGTCTCGTTAAATTAATGCGCACATAACTCAATCGGAAACAAATTCTCTAATTAGTTCAGCTTCAGTCTTTTTTTTTTTTTGAATAAAGTAAACTCCCATTAAACGATGCTAAGTCACCAAGGAAAATGCATAAAATACTGTGAGATTAAAACAGTTTATATTGATGTCTGACATTGGCTTTATGCAGGATACTATTTTACTATTACGATACTTCGATTAATTTATTTTTACGATAAGTTATTTTTACTATTGCGATATTACGATATTTTGATTAATTTTTGATATTTTTGATTATTTTTTTATATTTTTGATTATTTTTTGATATTTTTGATTAATCTATTTTTACGATAATATTAATTTATTTTACGATTACGATACTTCTGTTAATTTATATATATATATATATATATATATATATATATATATATATATAACCATTACTTTTAGTTGATACTTATATTTGAATATTTTCCCATTTATATTGAATAGTATAATATTTATTTTCGTCTATCGGTCGGAATATTTGAGAAATATATATATATATATATATATATATATATATATATATATATATTTATCTGTAAATTCAGACAAAACTTAGTGGGGAAATACGCCTTTTTCTATCTTTGTGTATCTACGGAGGTCGTTACCTGTCCGTATGCAAGCCGTTTGCTGCCAGTAGAGATTCTTGATTATTCTCATGTCTTTCCCGAAAATGTCGAGGCTGCCTAGTATCTCCATCAATTCTGTGTTGTATTTTGTCGAATGCATTCGCGTAGTCAATGAAGCATAGGTACAAGTCTTTCTTCATTTGTAATGCCCTTTCAGAGAGTATCCTAATCATGAATATGGCGTTCCTTGTTCCAGTGTCTTTGACGAACCCGTACTGTTCCTGCCCTATCTCTTGCCTGATTCTGCTTCTCGCTCTATTCATCAGGATTCTAACAATCAGTTTTGTAATGTGACTCATTAAGCTGATAGTTCTGTGTAGTTCGCACTCGTTTTACTTGGCCAAATTTAATTTTTCTTTTATTTATAAATTTTTATTGAGATTAATTCGGAAAAAAAAATAATTATTGCAATTTATAAATACTTCTATTGTAACACAAACTAATGAGCTAACTTCGTTTGTATATTTTGGTCTTGAAATTTTAAAATTTTAATTTTTTCAGTTAAACATAGATTACACCTATCTCTTAAGCTTTTAAAGGCCCTAGCTTTGCTTATGAGTTCCCATTTTATCTGGGGATTTTAGCTACTTTGTTTTAATTCCCAGTATTTTCTAAAAAGGGCTGTTTGGTATCTTAAATTAGGGTTGGTGAAGGAGTGCCTGTGAGTATAAATCTGTGCTTCCAAATTCTCACCAAAATTCCGATATAAACATTACAGCTCTCCTTATTTTCCTTAGGGTAGATGGTGGCTTGATACTTTTTACACTTACCCTCAACCGGATAGTTATTTCTAGATTTACAGTTACAGGGGGTATGATTCTGTTTTCCACATTGGATTCCCTACACTTCTTCAAGAATTGGTTATTATGGGAGCTAATTATGTTATACATGCTATTGGAACACGAGTAACTAATCTTGATAGTTTCTCCATTGAATATCTTACTCAGGTGGTTATCTTCATGTAAATGTTTACTTATTATTTTAAGGAAGATCTTCCTAATGTTAATAATTGATAGTTAAAAGAACGGGGGGTGCTAAATCATATAATTCTCCTTTTCCTATTTTTAGTTTTGGCCTTTAATGTTTCCGGATTCTTAGTGGGTGTTAAATACGTTGATTTCTCTTTAGATGCGCTATTCAGGAAGGATAGTTTTCAGGTAAGATATAAGTATGGGTTAAATTTCTCATCATCAACACATATATATATATATATATATATATATATAGAGAGAGAGAGAGAGAGAGAGAGAGACAGACAGACAGACAGACAGACAGAAAATCTATGCAAGAGCCAACAAACCTACCTAGGTTTCACCCTTCGGCTCGCCAGGGTAAATTGGCTAACAACAAAGATTTCAAGTAGGAAATATATATTACTCGAGTCCAAAACAAAGAAGACACTAACCCACAAGAAAGAAGTGGGGGGGGTGAAAATTACTTTATTAGGAAACAAAAAAGAAAAAGGAAGAGTTAGGCTAATTAAGAGATATGCTAATTCAGTAGGCAATTTTTCGTATGTTTGCATTTATATAGGATTTCGGATTTAGAATTGAGTAAATCCTGTGTGGGTTCAAACAATGCAATTGCTAGTTTCTCCTCGCCGCATAAATTACAGAATTTACTACCAGGTTTATATTTCAAGCAACGTTTTAGTATTTCCCATTTTTTGTTGCTCTACTTTCATATTGAGCGCTTTAGTTTTAGGATTTTCGTCTTGGGCTTTTTTTCCTACGAGTATTTGACTTTTTGTTCATGTACTTCGTTTGTTTCTTTTTTTCTTCCCCTCCTTTTCCCTCCGAGTTTGTCCTCGATGGGTTATTCAAGACGATTTAAATTATAGTATAAATATTACTAGTATTATCAGAATTATTTCTGTTACTACTAATATTGTTATAATTACTATAGTTGTTATTATATATATATATATATATATATATATAGTCATCCGCAGACATATCTGTTTCGCTGTATCAAAGCTCATCAGTACGGTTAGACTCTGATTGCTTTTAACCCAGGATTGAAACCCGACCGAATTAGCGTCAGTCACCGATTCTACCTCTGGGCTAGGGGCGTTCGGTAGAAGAAGGCAGACTTTGTAGCGTGTATATTGTCATTATAATTGCCCAATAGCCAGAGTGCTCTAATTCATTACTGAATTAGCGATGCGTACATGCCAAAGTAGCTACTGTTTTTTCAAAGTTTACCATTCTTCCAGAGTGCTGAATCAGATAAAACTTAGTGGAAATATATATATATATATATATATATATATATATATATATAGAGAGAGAGAGAGAGAGAGAGAGAGAGCATTTAACCAACAACACATCAAAAACGGGAATGTGTGAAAAGCTATTATTACCCATGTTCTTTCGGGAAACAGAATAAGATAGAAGGCGGCATGAACACAGGTTTTCACAAGAAGGATTAAACTTTCTCACTATATACGAGGTTTATTGATGTATTTGGATGTTTCGGTATATTTCTGTATATATAGTTGTACATTTTGAACATATAAATTTTCTTTGAAGTTGTTTGTTATTACATATTTATATTTATTTCACATTATAAAATTATTTACGTTATATTCATATAATAATCCAAAGAAATATTTTTAAAAAAATGCATACTTTGTCAGCCTAATTAGCTGAGAAATCAGGCAATTCAACATTTCGATATTTAAATCAGAAAATATATCTTAAATCGTATATTCATTCATATTGCCGTACGAGTCCACCTCGATATGGCGTTATGATTAGCAAGCTTGTTTGGTTAGAATCTTTACAATTGAGTAGTGAGTTTAAAACTCATTGGATGCTCAACACACTCGGTCTTATGCCATATCTAAGCTGCGCTTGAAAAATACCATATTGCAGTACGGTATGCTGACAAATTTTGGGTGAAATATGAATTCAAAATCCTTATAGGTTTATTGTCATGTATTTCTTTAGCACAGTGTGGCTAATAGAAACAGCCGTCAGAAAGTAATAGAGACCTTAAACTTTCACAAAAGAAAGTATCCGCTTCTTTTACTAAACAATTCTCTAGCCCTTTTCGTCTGTCGACAGTATGCAGGTTGGCATCTGTAGATAAGTTGCTGTCCGTTCCCATAACGAATTATCTGAATAATTGGTCACACATTGCTAACCATGTTACTCTGAACTAATTTAGTTCGTCAATGCACAGTTTAGAACATTTGGCGAGATTTTTGCTGTTATCGTCATTCCTTGGCCACTTCCTCTTCAGGCAGTCATTAAGTGAACGTGATGGTCTACTCAAAGAAATTTGAGCGAATTGCAAAATTAGGGATATCTTGACTTCATTGAAGCAGTGAGTGTACGCATAAAACAGAAAGTATTTAAAGGAACAGTGCTTTTTCACATTTTTTTTGTGTATGAGTGTGCGTGTCACGGGTATTAGAGTATAAATGGCTTGCACCCCTTTTCGGCCCACTTAGTTTCATATTTAATTTCCCTCTGTATATGTGTAGGCATTTATGTGTAGCCTAGCAATTATCTGGGCAGAAATTTGGGTTACTGCGCAGGGTTCAAATTCCATTCACGGCATCTACGTTCAATTATGCACAAAGGACTCTGAAATGTTATGATCCATCTCTTCACCGCTTCCTCTACTATGGGGTAATAGCAGGTCAGAACCATCTCTTTATCTTTGATTAGTATCTAATATGAATTCGAAACATGTCGCTGAGGGTGGAGCTAACAACGCCAGTGGTTAAAACCTAGTTGCTCCAAGAAAAACACCAACAACACCTAGCATAGTTTGTAATTGGCGATATAGTTTATTGGTGCCTATAGAGTTAATATCTATAGAGAGAAAAAAATCTATCTATACTATTTATATTCGGAATATCGTCCTCATATTTACTTCTCGTCCTTACATTCCCCTCATTTCTAAACATATATTCAAATTAAAAGATACATTTTATTGAATTGATTTTCGGAAAGACATTGCTGAAATGTTCTCATCCTATACATGAAGTCGTTTATTTATTTAGACGGGATAGTAAATTAATATTAAATACCGCAAGTCATCATTCATGGTTGATTCACGTAGCCCAATTTAAAATTTATAGAAAAGGACACACACGCACACACCACGTATGAATATATATATATATATATATAAACATGCGGTGTAGATATAGAAGAATCCAAAGTAGTATCCTGTACATAAAATCGTAAGATAACTCTCTAGGAGAGCTCTAAATATATATAAATACATATAGAGCAAATACATGTAAAAATTAAGGTAGACATGTTCTTCCATGGTTAAGTGGAAGTAGGGCCTATTCCAGGCGAACCATCTTCAGCTTCCGTCTTATTGTACAGAAGATTTTATTCGCGTAAAATCTTCTGTAGAATAAAGAAGGAAGATGTGGATGGTTCGGTTGAAATAGGCCCCTTACTTCCACTTATCCATGGAATAACGAGTCTCTCTTAATTTTTGCATATATATATAAAGAGAGAGAGAGAGAGAGAGAGAGAGAGAGAGAGATACAGAAAGAAAGAAAGAGATACACTACTATTTGCCGAAATGTTTTTGGTGTAATGCATTTCCAAATATAGGTTTCTTATGTTTCAACATTGAAATACAGAATAGAATTGTGCTTAGAAAGTGCTTTTGCACTTCGGGCTAAAAACAAATGCTTCCCAGAAATTTAAGGAATAGTAGTCACAAAATGGCTTCCAAAAAAGGAAAAGGAAAACAATATATAGAAAATCGCCGAATTAAGGATATTTCTGATCAAAGGTGAGTTAAAATAAATGCTGGATTAATTGAAATAGGCACAAATCTTCAAAGAAAAAATGTGGGGAAAAGTGACGGACACAAACAAATACACTCATATAGACAAACATATACACACATACATAGATAAACTAGTATATACCTATGTATAGACACATACGCACACATGTATATGAATATATACATACAACTTTTATAAACTCTTGCTTTTAACGACATGTCAATTTATCCGTTAAATTTAAAGCTAGGTTTGGAAAACGTATGTAAGCGTTACATATTGGATACTTCTCAAACCTTATTCCCAAGATGACATGGGTTGGGAAGTTTAATGACTTCAAGACACACATAGTCATATTCCAGGACATGAACAAATAAATATAATCAAACATATACGCACACAAACAAAAAACAGAATATGTACGAGATTTAAAAATACCCAAAGGATCAAATAGAGAAAAGAACGACATTCATTGATTTAATTATAGACGACTATAGGTATAAATACATACTGAAAAGTAAAAGAACAATCAAACAGAAGCATACGCACACATATATGCGTTATGCATTCATAAACAAGAAAATATGACATGTATAAATACATATATATATACAAACACAAGTACACCTATACAACCTTTGAGATTTCACACGCCCGATCGACTCAGTCGATTAAAAACTTAATTGGGCGATTAAAGTTTATTGCTTTACTCGCCAGCACTCGAGTAAAAATCTCATAGAAAAAAGAAAATCTGATTCCTTTTACAACCCAAAAGTATACCATTGAAGATTCATAAGTTACTTAGAATGATCGGCAATGACATTATTGAACTCTTGGCTTTTATCGTCCGGGTCAGTGTAAACAATAGTTTAATTAACACTTCCAGAGTAGAGCCAACATATCTCTGTCGCCCAGTTAAAGACGCTCACAGATTTTAGAAAGTGGCAAAATATTATCTTATATTTTCTCTACGCTTACGATGAGTAAAAACGAACATTTGAAAGAAAGAAAAAATACGCATCAACCACCCAGTATTTTTTTTATAGAAAATGGTAGAGAAAATCAGATTTGTTATATTTTTATCATCTATGAGATGGCGGTTTTAGTCAAATAGAAGAAAGAAACTACGAATTTATGTACCTCCACTCAATTTCAAAAAACCAAAAATAACAAAAAACAGTAAAAGGCTCAAACATAATAAAAACAAAGTTTTATCATCAAAATGTTTATGATATTATTAAGAGGAACTATCAAATTTTGTTATTATTGAAAAAAAACTATTTAAATCCTTTTTAACACTTTCGAAATTGTAATTAAAATTTCATTTTCTGTTTTCCGTAATCGATTCACGCTATGTTTACGTAAGTCGACTATTAAGAAATGGAGTCAGTCGAGTAAAATGATTTCGATATTTCCAATAACTGAATTGAATTGAAAATATAAGTCCATCCCTACCGTGGCGGATGGCCGAAGACAGTGACAAAATAGTGGTGTTGTGGTCCCTGGTCTGATTACAGACATTTGAGTACGTTATTGGAAATATAGAAATTGATTGTATTCAAACCAGGTTTAAATTGTTTAATGTAGAGTGCTTCGAGGATTTTTAGTTTCTGTTTGTTATTTTCTTGTTTAAGTATGTACGTGTTATCTCTTTATTGTTAATAACTTAAATGTTCTATGTTTACTGTGTGTTAATATTTACTCTTTGATAATGGCTTATGTGAGCCGAAAGCTTAGACCCGATAAAAAATTCAACAAATACTGTGATTTTTGTTGTCTTTCAACAACATCACCATCAAGTATATCAGACGGTATGAACGGATAGTACACAAAATTAATAGACAAAACTTGTCTATATTATTCAATGAAACCTGAATTAATATATATATATATATACATATATATATATATATATATATACCCACACATATGCAGACATATAAATATTTTTACAGAAAAATACACACACACACACACACACACACACACACACACACACACACACACACATATATATATATATATATATATATATACCAACAGGATGATCATCCAAGATCTTTTGTTCTTACTATGGTCATTATTGATGTGGTTTCTAAATTTGATGATAGTACATTTATAACTGCTATTTCTGACGGCAGAATTATAAAATTCGCTATGTTTAATCGAAAGTACTTTGCTAGACGAATAAGTGCTAATTGTAAATTCAATTGAATAGGGTATATGTATAATGACTGACGGGGGATTGTTAGAATTAGCATGTACATATATTGGTTTAGAATTAGTCTACATAAAAGGTTGGAAAGAATTATTGTTAAGGTCCAACATTCAGAATTAGCAATAACTCTTCTAGCAAAGTAATTTTCGGTAAACATAGCGAATTTAATAATTCTGCCCGCAGAAATAGCGGTTATAAATGAACTACTCTTAAATTCAGGATGTGCGTTGTGGTCCAGTGGATATCGGCTCGGAGAGAGAAATCGGGGAGCCGAGTCCGAATTCCAGCTGAATTCATTGCCTTCACTTATGCACAAATACCCTTGGGAAAGGTATTAATCCGTCTATTCCTTCCAGTTATGGGTTAAATAACAGGACAGATTGGGTTCTATAGCCTTGGTCGGCAACCAGTCTACCGCAGAAAGCAATGGCAATCTACTGCGGGATAATCTTCTGCCCAGTCAGTCATGTCTCTTTCGAGACATGAACGCCCAAGCGTGTATCACGTATGGGACTTAACTATAAATAAATAAAAATACAAAAAACTCTATGCATTGCAATGCTGAGAGAGATAATACTAAATATAATAAAATTAATACCAACCGATGCAATTGTAGGAAATTCTAAAGATTGTCCTGTACATAATAATTAATTTGCTAGTTCCTTAGTTTAACTTTGCACAATCACTACAATTGGAAATCTTAATATGAAAAAACATTTGTATCGGATCAAATAAACCAGTTCAAAACCCATAGGTACCAGCACGTTCTAACTTTCAATAATAGTTTTTATAAATACAATATTTCATTATCCAAGTAATTTTGCTGCTTATGAGAAAACAAATAAACAAAACCACTATTGTTAAATAGAAAGAGAAATCAGGAGCCGAGTTCGAATTCCAGTTGAATTCATTGTATTCACTTACGCGCAAATACCCTTGGGAAAGGTATTAGTCCATCTCTTCCTTCCAGTTATGGGTTAAATAACAGGACAGATTGGGTTCTATAGCCTTGGCTGGCAACCAGTCTACCGCAGAAAGGAACGGCAACCTACTGCGGGATA
This sequence comes from Ascarosepion bandense, assembly GCA_037127315.1. Lineage (NCBI taxonomy): Eukaryota > Metazoa > Mollusca > Cephalopoda > Sepiida > Sepiidae > Ascarosepion > Ascarosepion bandense. Next base: position 154,396 of record JBBBDQ010000364.1, read on the forward strand.
ATCTTCTGCTCAGTCAGTCATGTCTCTTGCGAGACATGATCGCTCAAGCATGTTTCACTTATGGAACTTAACTGACTGACTTAAAAGGGATCAAACTTGTAGCTCTATCCGTACACCGTGTTATCTTTCTTTTAACGAGAAGTTAGTAATTGTCAGATTTAAGGACAAGGTGAATGTGCTAAACCAGAGAAATGAACATACATAGTTCACTTTTACTTTACAATATGGGTAGTAATATTATGAATATAGGTATACGATTTTCAGTGATGTAAATTGTTAGTTTACCCTTCTTTGTTGGGTTATTTCTTTTAACATAGATTGTCAAATAATTATTTGCTAGAGATTAAACTTGGCGTATATTATCATATAAAAATTTGCTTAGTATTTAATCTAACATAGACTGTCAAGTTCTATACTTACGAGTTATTTAATCTAACATAAATTATCTTGCTAATATTTGATAGCTTTTTAATCTAGCATGTATTTTATAAGTTTTCTGAATTTCATATTAGTACCTCCATTTAACTCTTTGTACATGTTTTTTTTTTCTGTAGGTATTTACCTGCATTTATATTTGAATATATACACTTGGGTGCATGGGTTTG